>CAJQZJ010027884.1:4777-14803 GCA_907164525.1 Lophiomys imhausi | reverse complement strand
ATCTATCTATCTATCTATCTATCTATCTATCTATCTATCTATCTATCCAGCCTACATTAGCACTTTTCTGCTCTTCAGCAGTAATATACAATTGCCCTTCTTTCTTTACCACTTACACATCTTGGTTTGGTAACTCATCTTTTTAGGTATTGACTGAGTTTGGTGGCTTCTAGTTTCCTAAGTCTTTTTAAATAATCGATCACTGAATAGGTAGTGTTCTTCAATGGCTTGAAATCTTTCCTCTATTTGATTTTTAAGGGCTGATAACAAAGGGTAAAGTTTACAGTGCTCTGCACAGTTCTAAATACCATCTAAATACCATTGTTGGGGAATATAGTAGGAAATTATTAAGACCAACACAATCTAGGGAGAAGCTTTACTTTACTTGCAAGATAATGCTCTAGTCTGATTCCCCTCTCCTGTTTTTGTTTGTTTGTTTTATTTTATGGTTTTTTTGAAGGTATTTAATCTCAACTGCTTTATTTATTTTTGTTTTTAACTAAAAGGGAAGGTTCCTTGGCCATCTATTGCAGGCCATTCCAAGTTTTTTTTTTTTTTTAATAAGTACTTTATTTTTTTTCAAGTTACATCTCAGTCGCAAACCCTTCCCTATTCCCCCTTCTTGTCCCACCCTTCCACCCTCTTTTACAAAGTTTGAAGTACCTACATTTTATTCTTCCTACCTCAAGACCCAGGCATACCACTCCTGTGTATACATCCAAATGATTCCTCACCAAACCACAAGGACATCTCCTCATCTATGTTTATAGCAGCTTTATTTGTAATAGCTAGAAACTGGAAACAACCCAGATGTCCCCCAACCCAAGAATGGATAAAAAACTGTGGTACATTTACACAATGGAATACTACTCAGCCATCAGAAACAATGAAATCATGCAATTTGCAGCCAAATGGATGGAACTAGAGAAGCTCATCCTGAGTGAGCTAACCCAGACCCAGAAAGATGCACATGGCATGTATTCACTTATAACTGGATTTTAGCCATCTAGTACAGGATAATTATCCTATAAACAACAGACTGAAAGCAGCAGGAACATAGACTTTGTTACCTTTTAGTGGACACTTTGCCCTAGTGGAGCTGCCATGGAGGCTCCTAGTGCAAGAGGAAGCTCTTAGCCCTTATATGACTGCTGAACTGAGGGGGGCTGATATGTAGGGCACCCCACACTGGAGAGGATTAGGATAGGTGGGAGAAGGTGGACCATGGGAGGGTAGGACCATGAGTTATGGAGGGAGGGTACTGTGATGGAGATGTAACTTAAAGTAATAAAGAAACATTAAAAAATTAAAATTAATTAAAAATTTTTAAAAAGATGAACATAAATGTGTTTGTCTTGTTTGCCTCAGTGCCAATGTTTTTTACTTTTTTTTCTTTTTGGCCTTTTATGGCTCATCTAAATCCACGATAAATCTAGTATAGTTTGTCTTCTTAAAAAAGTTCTTGTCCTCCTAGGTCTGCCAAGACAGGGTAGGTAAGTCCTTCATAATTCCTGCTCTACAATCAATGTCTGTCAGAGAAACGGGGCCAAACGGCTGAAGATTGATGCTGTAATGTATGGAGAGAAAATGGGAACTGTCCAGGCAGCCACTGGTATGTCATTTCTTAGTTTTGGAAGCTGCGGGCCCTGCACTTCCTATATAATCAGATATATTTATCCCTCTCAGGTCTCTGAGGTGGTTGAAGAATAGATAGCTAGAGTCTCATAATTAAATTTTGAGTTGTTTAGGAATCAAGAGAGTATTCTGGATCTAAGAAGATGTTTTTAAAATTGTGATGCAAGTTAGTATGAAGACTGAGTTAGATATAGAACTTTAAACTCATGGAGATGGTTAGATAGTAGAATGTTAAAGTCAGGTGCCAAATACATATGGACTGTTCATTGAGAATGTATGCTAAGCCATATAACTCTCATAATTGTGGCCTAATTACCTCTGTTGTTTTATATTTTAATTATTATTATAAGAGAAAGAACCATTTGTTGGACTTAAAGGGGGAGCTGTTGGGGAGAAAAAGATATACCTTAAACTTAAAAAAAAAGGGAAGGGGATGGGTGGGTTGAGGTGGAAGAGGGTGGGAGGAGGGGACTGGAGGGGGGAGTAGGGAGGGGATTGCGATTGAGATGTAACTTGAAGAAATAAAAAAAAAGCAAAAAAAAATTCTTGTCCTTTTCACAAGTTTTTGTCTTAATTGAGCTTTGTAATAAACCAATAAAGAGGTAAGAAACATTTCTATTACTCTCTATTTATATTAGAGGAAATAGAGTGTTAGAGAAAGGAAGTAAAATGATTAAATTTCTCTAAATGTGGGGAAGTGAAATACAAGAATTTTACTGAATTCTCTCCTTTTTTCTTCCAAGTGTCCCTCAAGTCATCTTATTCCAGTCCACATGGGAGATACTTATGTGCAGTCTTACCACTAGGAAATGTGTGATACAGTTTGAATGGTCTGTGGAAAATGTACACATTTTTAATATTTTATATTTTCTTAAAAAAAACAATGCATTGCCTCCATTTCAGTGTGTTTAATACAAACAATGTCACCTCAGTCTACTCTGTCCCATTTTAATAGGTATATATATTTTAAATTGTGAGATAATTTAAAACACATATTCAGTTACAGTTGTTATAAACAATATAGGAATTTCTTCATACTATCTAACTAGCTCCCCCAAATGGTTCATCTTGTAAAAAAAAAAAATGTGAACTTGGCTGGGGGCAAAACACTGCAGACAGTGCATTTTTCAAAAGCAGGAATACATGTTATCTTGGTATTTCACAAAGGATAGTAATACACACTGCCTCTTATTCTTCTAGCTGTAGAGAATAGGCTTCCAAAAGGGCTTTCTATGGTCTGCCATCCATTGACATTCTGAGATTGTTGTCTTTCCTAGCTCCATCTCATGGATACACAATACAACAGACCAATACAAGTTGCAGGTAGCTCAGACTCTCCACCACTTCCAGAAGTTCCTACAAATCACACCAAGTATCATGTCCTGGGAAGCTCCAGTGTTATATGAAAGCCAGGACAGTGACATAAGAGTCAAGATGCAGAGTTTTCCTCAGCATGGGATCCTGGGTGTTATTCTACACCAACCAGATGTATTCACATCTCTTCCTTTACCCTGGAAACCACCAAGCTGCTATTAGTTTTTCTGTTTTTTTCCTTTTCAAAAACAAATTCCCATGTGTGTGTTTTTGGGGTGTGGGTAGGCTGTTTGGAGATCTTGCTACCTTTCCTAGGCTTACCTCCAACTCGTGAGTGAAAGTGATCCACTTACCTCAGCTCCTGAAAGGAATAGATACTGCACGCATACCTCATAGTACCCAGCCCTAATGTGTTCTTCACTCCATCATTTTGTCCTTTGAAGAATGTTATGCAAAAAGAGTTGCATAGCATGAAAGTTTTAGTGTTGGCTGTTTTTCATCAGTCACAGTAGTAAGCCATGAAGAATCATCCAGCTTACCACACAGATCAGTCACCCACTTCTTATTAATGATTGGAATTCTGTTGAATGGTTGTGTCACTGTATGTTCATTCATCGAAGGACAGTTGGGCTATTTATGCTCTTCAGAAAATACAAATAAAGCCTCACAAACTCTTGCATGTGTTCTTTTCTGTGAGCACAACTCTCATTTTTCGAGAACAAATGCCTAAGAATACAGTTGCTGAAACATACACTTATTTCTTGAAATAAGTGCCAAACACTTATTTTGGTAGCTACATCATTTTACATTCCCTTAAATAATGTACCAGTGGCATAGTTTCACCAAATATCTGCCATTATTAGGTATGGTGCCCTTTGTTTTTGAGTTTAGTCATTTGTTGAGTACATTGAAAATTATTGTTGTTTTAATTTACATTTTTTAAATCACTAGTGATGCTAACCACTTTTATATTTTTCTCCCACACAAAATCTGCTTCTCCTTGTCTTTGAAATGTTTATTCATTTATTTTTTCCAGTTTTCAGACTGGATTCTATGATTGTACTTTACTATTGAATGTTGATTCCTTTGTGTAGCTTTATATATTTTAGAGGTTGGTTCTAATTCAGTTTCTCTCTGTCTATATCTTGTCTCTACTTCTTTTTCACAAAATCCTTTGCAAGGTAGATTTTTTCTTTTAATTTCAATGAAGCTTCCTACATTGGTTTGTTCCCCTGTCCTTTGTCTGGTAACAGGCCTCTGACTTCTGCTGCTTTGTCTGTACTAGAACCTCACTGGGACTCCGCTCAGATATACTGTTGTTGTCCATTGTCATGGAGATCCTGTAGTTTTGGGTCTGCGGAACTTGCCTCTTCATGTACTCCAGTAGTTCATCCATGGGGTAGATGTTGTTGTGGGCCAACTCAAAGGCCTGGTTCTCAGCCTGCAATCCTGACATCTAGGGCCATGTAAGGAGCAGGGCCTGCTCTCCAGAATGCTGCATCAGGTAAGGGGCTGGATCAGTTCCTCTCCTCTCATGAGCCCATTAGGGCCAACTCCCCCACCTGCTACCTGTGTCCAGGGCATCTGAGAGCGGAGGGGATTTCTCTCTTGCCAACACCACCTAAAAGCAGACAAAAGGTAGGGATGGCTCTCTCACACTCACACCCTCAGGGCCAGTTCACAAACATCCCCCATATCTGGGGCCAGTTGTACTGTGCTGTCCAGGCAAGGTTCAGAGTCTGCTCTCCAGAGTGTTGCAGCCTGTGAGGGGCAGGACACAAGAGTCTCCTACTCTTGTGACTCCATCAGTTTCAGATCTCCTGACTGCCACTGATGGTAAGGGCAAAAGGGAGGGGGAGGGGGATCTCTCCCTCACCAACATTACCAAAAGCAGACAAAAGACAAGGGTGGCTCTCTGACAATTACTCCCTCGGGGCTGGCTCACTGATAACCCGTACATCCACGGCTAGGCATGGTTCTTCTAGTCTCTCTCTGCCTTGCTTCCTATCCCAGGAGTCCATCTAGTGCTTGCCTGGTATAGTACTGGTGATAATCATAGGCTAGCTCCCTGTCTGGTCCCCATGGAACTTAACTAGTGTTAGTCTCTGGCTTGCTTTTTTCTAGGAATGTTAGGCTAGTATTCATTCATATGTTCATAGGTCAGAACACTGAATGTAGACATAACCTTCCTCCTCTCTGCCATCTACTGATGCACATGTGAAACAGCAGCCACATCCACAATGCCTCTAGGGGCAGGTGCAATTTTTCTTTTTACATCTAATTCTGTGATCCAGTTTGAGTTACTTTTCATATAAAGTATCAGACCTATGTTGATTTTCCTGATCTTCTTATTATTTATGCATTTGGAACTGTTATTAAACTCTTTAATGTCAGCCCAACTGGGTGGGACAAGGGCTTGCTACTTCTGGGTGTGTGAATAGTCCTGGGTTCCCAGAGGCAAAACACTGACACTGTTGAATGTCTTACTGGCCAGAGGCTCTGATAAGCTCAGTTTTTCACATAATGTTCTCTCACATCACCTTAGCAGTGGTACTTTGATGTCTGCAAGCATTCGTGAGTGTAGAAGCCTAGGTTTCGTACAGCCCCTTGTTGGCATAGGTGAGCTGGTAGCCAGTTCATTATGTAATGTTTGGCTGTGGTGTAGGGATTACTATCTAAACATTCAGTTCTTGTGACACAGTCTCTTATTCTTCTGGTTGCAGAGAATAGGGTTTCAACTGGGCATTTTACAGTCTGCCATCCATTGGCATTCTGAGATTGTGTCTTTCCCAGCTTCAGGTCTTAGATACACAACACAACAGAACAATTCCAGATGCAAGCAACTCAGACTGTCCACAACATCCTACAGAGTCTGTTCTTTTTTTCCAAGCAATAGAAATTTGTTTTTCTTTCTTTGTTATGTTTGATAAGTCATACGCAGAGTTTGCAACCATATTCCTCTGGAACAACAGATGTAGAGATGTCTTCTCTATCATAGACACATGGATTTCACTCACTTTCATTTTTTAAGTAAAACTTGATGGTCTAGAAAATATATCGTGTTTATTCAGGAAAGCAAGCACTATTATCTCAATATGCTGTTCAGAGTTAACAGCACTGGTTATAGGGAGGGCACATTGTTGAATAAACTCTATGATATTCATGTTGATTTTTCTTTTGCCTTTTAAAAAACAACTTTTATTTTTATTACCATGGTGGTATATATATATATATATATATAAAATTAAAAACATGACATAAACATTTCTAATACCAACTGTGTGTTTTCCTTTCACTTAGAAATAGTCTTGACTTCATCACAGTCATTGTAATTTATTCTAAGTGTATATGTCTACATATATATTTTAAAAAGGAGGAAAGAAAACAACAACTCCCATCTTTATAGTTGTGTAATCTTCCCCCTAGTGGGGAGAATATATGCTGTTTTTATTTCCCTTTTGATTTTTCTGTCCTTGAAACTCTTATCAACTAGGTTTCTGTTACTTTTCTCTGTGCCACTGAGTTGACTGTATTGACATCTCTATCTCCCAGGGCTTGGTGAGCACATCCCTTCTTACCTGCAGGCTTCAGCTTTGTTACAGGACAGTATTTACTGAATGACCCCAGGGGAGAGCTGCTGCCAGGGTATTCAGGCTCCTCAGGGCAAGGACTGGGAGGGAGCTGAAGGGCACACAGATGTTTCAGGGTTTAAAATGTCTCCCTTCAACAAAGCCTCTTTTCAAACTTGCTGTGAGTACTATATTCAGAAAAGATAACTAAATAACAAACAACCTCTCCTTATAGTTGATGAGCAAACTCTTTTTGGTATGAAAATAAAAACAGAGTAATACATAATTTATACGGACTCCGCAGAGTCCACAAAATGCCTGCTTCTCAGAGAGGCTTTGACAAGACAGGGGCAGTGTAGTACAAGTCACAGACTGAGATTTGCTTCATGTCACACTAAGCCACAACCATGTTTAGAATGCTGTCCAGACTTTGAGACGAGAATGCCCATGACAACCAAATTTCATAAATCCAGAATCGTAATTAAAAACCTGTGCACCAAAGAAAAGACATATAGAGAAACTAAAGGTATCTTACCTCAGGAAAATATCTAAGACAAACATGTCCCTGATCCCATTCAGCAGATAGGCGATTGACTCTCTCTCTCTCTCTCTCTCTCTCTCTCTCTCTCTCTCTCTCTGTGTGTGTGTGTGTATAAGCCAGAAGACAGTGTATGTCATTCCTTGGGAGCAGTTCACCTTGATTCTGAGACAGAGTCTCTCAGGGGCCTGTAGCACAGGACCCTAACAGGCCAGAATAACTGGCCAGAGAGCCCCAAGATTCCCCTGGTTCTACCTGTTCCCACCTCCCCAGTGCTGGAATTATACGCATGTGCTACTAGGTAGGCTTTTAAAGTGATCTCTCAGAGACTGAACTCTGAACCCTCTCAAATCCTAGGATAAATGACTGAGGTGCTTATTTAACATATCAAAGCAGACCTGGCCACCAGGTTCTCCTGACATCCCTCAGTTGGTTCTTGTTAGAGTGTATGACTGTGCATATCCCACCCCCTACCCTGAATTCTCCAGTGCCCAGGATAGGCTGCCTTTCCCTTTTGTGCAGCTCCCCTTCCCTACATAATCCAGCCATTTTGGTCATCTGACCTTTTCATCTATCCTTCACCCTCCTGTCCTCTTGGTCTGACTCTCCCTTCTCTCCTCCCCTCTCTCCTTACATGGCCAAGCTCAGTCTGGTTATGTTCACTCTGAACTCTTCCAGATATCCCTGCATCTGGCTGTGCTCTCCCTTTTATCTACAACAAACTGTCTCCTGCACCATACCTAGGAGCAGTCATGTTCTTTCCTTTTTATTTCTTTTTTTTTTCATTCACATACCACTGTTTTACTAAGTGTTACAATAAGGTCTTTTGTTTTTATAGAACCTGAATCCAGAGGACCAGAGGGGAAGCTTCTTTTCTCCTCCCCATTCTTATTGGACTTCTTTCTCTAACTTTAAGTGTTAGGAACCCTAAAGATACACACACTTTTATCACAGGGATGTAGAAAAAAATAATGGCTAATTAAATGATTTACCCAGTATTTATATTATAGTTAATTGGTTGGCAGCAGTTAATCCTTAATCAGACATTATAAATGAGTACACACACAGACAGCACACGGATTTTCACAAGCCTTGGCCTGAATTGTGCAATCCAAGCCCATCTAAGCTAGCTCATAATTCTATTACCCAAATATGACTCCATATATACATATGTCCCCTTGGACTGTCATTCTCCACACTATGCCAATGTTCCTGGCCATGTGGAATGACATTCTTTTTTCTAACCCATGGTGTGTGTCCTCCTTCTTCCTGCTCCTGGCTGGAATATATTAATCCTCTGTCTAAAGCACAGGCTTCCTGTTCTAATCTCAGGAAGTCCCACCTTTCTCTGTCTTTGCCCAATCTCAGGCCTCAGTATTTATTTAACCAGTCAGAGACAATGTAACAGACAGCAAACAGGACCAATGAGAATGCTTAACACTACCCCATCACAGGGAGTCAGAGGTGCTCATTGCTACCCCCATATCTGTCCCTTTTAGGCGCATGTCAGACAAACCACACTTATTGTTCCAAGAAGGAAGAGAAGCCAAATACTCAGCACACAGATTTGCAAGGACTCCCACTCTTGTGAATCGCTTGTGATTCTTCTGCGCTGTCAGGAAGATGGAGTTGGAAACATCTTTATAACTGAAAGGACTGTGTCTTGAGTTAGATTTCAAAGATGGTAAGAAAATAATCACCTTGAAATGGGCAGGAAAGGGTAAGGAAAGAAGGTGGGGATTATTTGCTCCTTTTGTTTACCTGGAAGGCAGAAGGTCATAAAAGGCTGAAGCCATTTCCATAGAGAAAGGGACTGAAGGATATGCCCAGCCACTCTTTCCATACTGAGCTACTGTGGAACTGTGCCGCCTAGGATTGGCTACTGCCCTTCCAGTCTCTTTGATTTTACTTAACTGAGAATCAACAACCCCAGTGAAGTTTGACATTCCTAACTTGGCTAAGACAACTGCCTTGCTATCCAATATGCCTAACTCAGCTCTCTTATATTGGGCAATGTCTCGTTGATGACTGAAGTGATAAATTTGGAATTGGAGAGATGAGATGGGGTTTCTGTAGTGTCTGCCTGCTGAGTTGTAAAAGGTTTTGCTGACTACAGAGTTTTGCTGCTTGAAGAGACCTCAGAGATCATGGAGGTCGACTCCTTCTTTATTTTATAAGCATGGGAAAAGAATCTTTGAGTCTTGAAGGAATTTGATTGAGATTTCCTAGCTAATTACTGGCTGGGGCCGACTGCAAATCTTGTCTTCCCATTTCATTTTTTAACTACTCCATCACTGTTTATAGAACTCTTCAGTATACTTGCTGTAGTATTTTATTCTCGTCTCTGGGAGGCCCTGCAAATGAAAATACCTGTACTAGATTCAACACTTTGAATATTAAGGTTACATTGGTCTAGAAGCAAGGGAGGCTGACACATAGGTCACCAGAAATGTGTTAATGAAGACAACCCTGTTTTAAGTCATTTTCATCTGGCAGAATATGCATGAGACTTCTTTACTTTCTGAATAAATGAGCCACATCAAGTAGAATGTTGAGTCCCAGTGTAGAATACTAAAGTTTAAGACCTGACACCAATCATCCAACAGTGCTGTCAATGGCACCAAACCCAGGAGCCCATAGAAGATGCTTAACATTTCTGAAGATTTATCTCCAGCCTGCCTCTTCCCTTTGGAATTTGTGGTTTAGCCCAGTAGATTGTGGATGGAGGATGCATTAAGAATGAAGAAAGAAAAGAAGGAACAAGGGGTTCTGTAATAAAAATACAAACAATCGGATGCAATGAAACTCGGAAGTCAATACCTCTAAAGTCTATAGTAAGCAAGCAGAAGTATAAGTTTCTGTCACATCTTTCAAACTTCAGCTCTTCAGTGTCATGGGTGAGTTCTCATCACCCAAAGGTTCTTATATATATATATATATATATATATATATATATATATATATATATAT
>CAJQZJ010027883.1:73685-104752 GCA_907164525.1 Lophiomys imhausi | reverse complement strand
GACAGCCTAGCTCTGCCAAGACAGGGTAGGTAAGTCCTTCATAATTCCTGCTCTACAACCAATGTCTGTCAGAGAAATGGGGCCAAATGGCTGAAGATTGATGCTGTAATGTATGGAGAGAAAATGGGAACTGTCCAGGCAGCCACTGGTATGTCATTTTTTAGTTTTGGAAGCTGCAGGCCCTGCACTTCGTATATAATCAGATATATTTATCCCTCTCAGGTCTCTGAGGTGGTTGAAGAATAGATAGCTAGAGTCTCATAGTTAAATTTTGAGTTGTTTAGGAATCAAGAGGGTGTTCTGGATCTAAGAAGATATTTTAAAATTATGAGGCAAGTTAGTATGAAAGCTGAGTTAGATATAGAACTTTAAACTCATGGAGATGGTTAGATAGTAGAATGTTAAAGTCAGGTGCCAAATACATATGGACTGGACATTGGGAATGTATGCTAAGCCATATAACTCTTATAATCGTGGCCTATTTATTTCTGTTGTTTTGTATTGTATTTATAGTTATAAGAAAAAGAACCATTATTTGGACTGAAAGGGAGAGCTGTTGGGGGGAAAAATAAATACCTTAAACTAAAAAAAAAAAAAAAGAAGGGAAGAGGATGGTGGGGCTGAGGGGGAGGAGGGTGGAAGGGTGGGACTGGATGGGGGAGTAGGGAGGGGATTGTGATTGAGATGTAACTTGAAGAAATAAAAAATAAATTATTAAAAAAAAGAGAGGGCTGGTTGCCCATATTCTTTCTGTGACATGTGGTAAGAAATTTACAGCCTCTGTGGCATTTACATCATCAACTCAATGTAAGGTCAGTATGTTATGTATTTTTTTATTAAAATGTACTTTAAATAAGTTGAGTGAAGATTTTCAGTATGTATCTTGTTGAGGTCCTTGGTGAATAAAATAAAGGTTAAGTGAATGATATTAATTAGTCATTATGCTTATAAATTGATTCATAAGGTTTATTAGAATAGTGGAAATGCAGGTAAGACCCTGTAGGCCTGCTCTAGCTATGTGGCCTCTGTTCAGTCTAGCTCTGAAAATGCATATCCTGTGCATTGCTTAAGTATATGTACCTATGAGTATATATATATATATATATATATATACATATATATATATATATATATATATAAGTATATGTACCTTAATCCACTTATTTAAGCCACTTTTATGTTAGGATTATAGGTGTGAATCATGGTATCTGATCTTGTAAAGAAATTTAAAATAAAATTGTTGCAGCTGGTACACTCCTTCTGACATGGTTGGGGCATGGCTGCATTTTTATGTATAGCACTAATTGATAAAGCAGAACAGGTAGGAACTGCCACTAGTACTCCAATCCTAGGAAGTATGTGTTTGTGTCTCTTTTACACTCTAATGGTTTGTATAACCTTTTCTTCACTGCTTTTCTGTGTAGATGATTAAAGTCTATCTAGGGCAATGATTCTCAATTTTAATGACCCTTTAATACAGTTCCACATGTTGTGGTGACCACAACCATAAAATTATTTTGTTGCTACTTCATAATTGTAATTTTGCTATTGCAATAAATTGTAATGTAAATATTTGATATGCAAGATATCTGGTATGGAATACCCAGAAAGGTTGTTACCCACAGATTGAGAACCACTGATCTAGACTCATTATAAGGTAGTAATTTACAATCTTTGTCTAGCATGATGTAATAAGTAAAGAAATATCATCTGGAGATGAGTTTAAGATGAGTTCATCTGGAGATGAACAATCGAAAGAACACTTTATATTTCAGTGGTTATTGAGAGTTTTTTTGTTTGTGTTTTATATGTTTATTTATTACTTCAGATTACATCTCCATCAGAGTACCCTCTTTCCACCACTCCCAGTCCTGCCCTCCCACCCTCTACCCCCTATCCCTTCTATCCAACTCTTCTGGAGTGAAGTGTCCCGACATATCAGTCCCCTGCCCCAGTTCAGCAGTCAAATGAGGGCCAAGAGCCTACTTATACACTGGGGACCTACAAGATAGCATCACTAGGGCAAAGTGCCTCATCAATAGGTAACAAAGTCTATGTTCCTGTTCCCTTTGGTGCATTGGTTGTAGTATAGTTATCCTGTACTATATGGCTAAAATCCGATTATAGGTGAATAGATGCTATGTGAATTCTTCTGAGTCTGGGTTAGCTCACTCAGGATGAACTTCTCTAGTTCCATCCATTTGGCTGCAGATTGCATGATTTCATTGTTTCTGATGGCTAAGTACTATTCCGTTGTGCAGATGTACCATAGTTTTTTTTTTTAAATCCATTCCGCGGTTGATGGACATCTGGGTTGTTTCCAGTTTCTAGTTATTACAAATAAGGCTGCTATGAACATAGATGAGGAAACGTCCTTGTGGTTTGGTGAGGAATCATTTGGATGCATACCCAGAAGTGGTATGGCTGGGTCTTGAGGAAGAGTTATTCAAAGTTTTCTAGGGTATCGCCAGACTGATTTCCACAGTGATTGTACAAGTTTGCACTCCCACCAGCAATGAAGGAGGGTTCTCATTTCTCCACACCCTTGCCAGGATGTACTGTCATTTGCACTTTTGATCTTAGCCATTCTGACAGCTGTGAGATGGAATCTCAGAATTGTCTTGAGTTGCCTTTCTCTGATGATTAAAGATGCTGAGCATTTCTTCAAGTTTCTCTCAGCTATTAGGGATTCCTTCTTTGTGAATTCTGTTTAGCTCTGTTCCCCATTTTTTATTGGATTATTTGGTTTCTTGGAATTTAATTTCTTGAGCTCATTGTAAATTATGGCTATTAGCACTCTGTCAGATGTGGGGTTGGTAAAGACATTTTCCCAATATGTAGGTAGCCGTTTTGTGCAAATGACAGAGTCTTTTGCCTTACAGAAGCTTTTCAGTTTCATAAGGTTCCATTTCTTGATTGTTGGTCTTAGAGCCTGAGCTGTTGGTGTTCTGTTTAGGAAGTTTTTCACCTGTGCTGATGAATTCAAGGGTTTTCCTCATTTTCTCTTCTATTTGATTTAGTGTGTCTGGCTTTATGTTAAGGTCTTTGATACACAAGGACTTAAGTTTTGTGCAGGGTGATAAGTATGGGTCTATTTACATTCTTTTACATGATGATATCCAGTTACACCAACACCATTTGTTGCAGGTACTGTCCCTTTTCCATTGTACAGTTTTGGCTTCTTTATCAAAAATTACATGAAATCAAATAATAGGAACCAAATATCAGTTGCAAACCTTATTATTTTGTTAAATAGATGCATTAGTTAATAACGTGGGTTTTGATTTGGGGTTTATCACACTTTTATACTGGTATTGACATTAAACAATAAAATATTCAACTGCTTAAGGTATTCATTTTACTTGCAATTATTTGACTTTATTAAATCCACATTTAAGTTTCATGCTGTGATATTTGTTTACATGTGTCGATATAAGTGCATAGTCTTCTTTTTGTCTTTTTACCTGTGTAATGGGAAGTTCTAAGCATATAAAAATGTACAACTTTTCCTCACCTTTCCAGCCTTTCACAGACATTTTAAAACAAGTTCCAGATGTGCCATTAGTATTTTACTATTATTATTAATATGGCCCTCTGATTACTTAATATATACTTAATACTCTGTTGTTCTGCTTCTCTCTAGCATGTCGGACACTGGACCATGAGAAAGAAAGCAACCACTCTTCCCTGGCAGTTCTGACTGTTGTTCTGCATCTCCTGAGAAGCCCAGATCAGTGTCAAGACTGTGTACACATCTACACCAAAAGATCCAAGTGTTTCCAGCTTCCAACTGGAAAATGATGAAAAGCTGAATCCCGAGTTCTGCCCTCAAAGGAATATCAGTCTTTGGGCTTGGAGGTGGGCCTTCTTCAGAAAATCTTACCAGTGTGTGCCATCACAACCTTCAGGGAGGAGTGAGAATAAATTTTCTTCCAAACTAAGCTCTTTAGTCCAGCATGCAGGAGGGAAGAACTCTTCCTGAAATGCCTTGCATTATAAGCTCTCTTAGCAGGGCTGCTGGCAGGCAGCAGTGAGGAGCAAGGAGTAAGGAACTAGGAGCACCATCAGAAGCCTGACCTGGCTTGGACGTTTTTGCAGCTATTTTCAGGAATGGCTGGTGGCTTGCATCAGCAAACAGAAGGGACTCCCTGTCTTGGGGATCTTTGGCAACAGCTACTGCTGTGCTCACTAGGTGAAGACTATAGAGACAGCAGATCCAGAAATAGCCTTGCAACTGCACAGGCCTGAGGAGCATCAAAAGCAGTGGCTGTGGAAGCCACAATGTCTGCCGTACACCAGAGCATGGGTTTCAGCTGGTGGCAGCAGTGACAAAGGCAGGAGCTTGTGTACTAAAGTGAGTTCCTCCAGCTACACATGACAGGAGTCTAACTAGGCAGGTGGATCCACCCATCCAGAGATGAACTCTTTGGGAAGGAAGAAGCTCTTCCTTTCCAAGTTTTACAGCCCGGAGAATAAACACCGAGTGTAAGATGATATTCAATGAATTAGATGATGGATGGATTTATTTGTTGAATAGGGACATTATATCCTATGGGCAGTGGTGGGAGTTTTGTAGGTGAATGCATGTGAAGAGCTGGGACTAGGATGTTGGTGATGTTCTATTTTCATGGGAAAGGATAATGGGAGCAGCTTATGTGACTGACCACCCAAAGCCACCTTGGGGTTGTATCACATGCTCCTGAGGAAGGCAAGGAGGAAGCAAGATTTGTCCCACACCTTCCATTCTTAGGATGAGGCATGGCATCTTCAGTTTGAGATTTCTGGGATTTGAATGTGCTCAATCTCATCAGCTCCCTGCCAAATACCCTGGAGGAATGATCAGTAAGTCTGACACAGCATGACAAACAGAGAAGGCATGGCCCATGAGCCTGACAATACTGTATTATAACTTCCTTAGATTACTATTGCCCAGTTTATTTTGGACATTAATTACCCAGTTCTGCGGGTCCCTTGTAGGGCGATCACCACATAAAGGGTCTCAGGGAAAAGGTGAATGTTCTGCCCGCCTGACTCCCCAGCCTTCACTCTGAAGACAAACAGACACAACAGGGGTAATGTCTTAAGAATAATCTGTTTTTTACTATTTCATCCCCTAGTTGGTATACAGAACCAAATGGGTGTTTCCACATGAGGCTATGTGGGCCAATCACGGTTAAGGTCATCCAATTGCATCACATAGCAAAAGCCTGGTAACATGGTGTCATACAATGATCATGAGTGTGGAAGTCTTGCTTGCCCAATCAGCTATACCCATAATGGGGTTTCAACTCCTCCCTGGCATCTTCTGGCTGGCACCATCTTAGATACCTCCCATAAGTTACTTTTATTTTCCCAGCCACGAGGCATTTTTCAAAAGCCTCCATTTCCTGGGTCCCCACATCTCCCCATGTTTTATTTATTTAAACAAAAGGGAAGGGGAGAGACTCCCGAAGGGAGAGACTTGCAGAAAGAGAGAGACCAGCCTCTTGGCCACTGCTTGTCAACTGTGAAGGGAGAGTACAGGGATGGACCGGTACTGTGTTCATCATCCTTTATGAGTCCTCATCACCCCTCAAGGTCTCACATGACCTCATTAAGGGCCATGTTAAACCAAGGGTTGTGGGGAGCCCCGTTAGAGAAAACCTCCTTAATCATGTGAGGAAGCATTACCAGCTTGTGACTTAGTGGTACTTTTTATTGGCAGTACCTCAGTACCAATATAACCCCCAAACCATTGAAGTATAAACAAGAATTAACCCCATCAATGTCAGATTAGACAATTAAAATCATGAAGTCACCTGACTCTAGAGAAGGTGGTAGAAGGGATAATCAGAACCCTAGCATCATTATATTTTACAACATCATTAAGTAGCAATCTTGACATTTGTAAACACTTAGCATTTTATGGCCCCTTCATATATGTAGACAAATTAGCCATCATAGTAGTAGGATTTAATCTATATTGAGGATTAACAAGGTGATCTCTTGTTGGTCCCCCAGCAAGATGATTGGCCAGGGAAAGTCACTGCTGTTGTTGTATCTCAGAAACATCATGGATGACCATCTGGAGGGTTTGAGCCATAGTGGTGGTTCGTTCGTGTCAGGGTCACAGTAGGTAGCTGCAAAGGCAGAGTTGGGTACTTCTATCCAACAGAGATGGTCCAGGCTGGCCTTGAACTCATGATCCTCCTGCCTCTGCCTCCTTCCATTCTTGCCTGTGGGATTTGCCACCCTCTAATCAACAGCCAAACCAGGCACACGAGCATCTGGAAGACAAGATAAAAAATAGCCTCTCAGGAGCTCTTCTTTTAGTTCTGGAGCTTTTTGCACTATGTGTTTATTGGCCTTTTACCTCTTCTTTTCCTCTTGTGGGAACTTTGGCCTAATCTGGCCATGCAGTTTTGTAGTCCCCAAATTGTCTTTCTCTCCTTATTGGTCATTTGTTTCAGACAATGTGGCGACATCATCAGGTGCCAGGGACCTCCAATACTGTGGAAGAAATTTAAGGTTCCTTGCAGGTACCCATATAGGAGCTGGTTCTCCTATTGGGAGCACACATTCAAATCCTCATCCTGTGGGTATAAGCAGGTCAGGTCCCCTCCACAATCCTGTGGCAAGATCTTTTCATTTTACCCATATGCCTATTTTATGATGTTGAATTGACTAATGTTTTTAGAAACATGAAAGAGTCTCATTTTTTTTAAATTTAGAATATTTAAACAGTGCCAGCTGAAGCTGTTGATGGGGGATAATTCCCCATTTTTGTTTTTGTAGTTGGGTTTTTAAGTTTGGTGATGTCTCTTAACTATTGCCTTCCCTCTAGGATTATGGGGAATTCCTGTAGTATGTTTAATCTACCACTGGTGAAAGAAGTTTTGAAGGTCCTTGCTAACAAAGCATGTCCTGATGAAGTAGGCCTAATGTTGCAAAACATTGTAAAAAATGGCTTTGTACATGTTTAGCATTTTCACCCATATAGGCAGTGACCCAACAGTTATGCGAGAAAATATCAATAGAGAAAATATGTATTCAAGTTTTCCAAAGGGAACATAGTGTGTCAGGTCATTTTGCCATAGTGTATTAGGTTTTAAGCCAAGGGGATTGACTCCCATCGGTTGTAAAGGAGGGATTTATAGAAAAGGTAGGCAGGATTTACAAGTACAAACAATCTTTTTAAAATCTCCAGTCAGGATCTGGGGAAATCTTTTGTGAAGCCCTCTGGAGTTAAGGTGGGTTAGATCATGAAGACTATGTGCCTGGACCCTAGATGAAGCTTTCTCACCAGCAAGGCAGTTTCCTAAGAACATCAGGCCAGGTAGCCCTTGATGGCCTGTAAGATGATGTACATTTATAACATTTGTCCTATCAAGCAGTAATATTCGTGCTTGAATCATTAAAGGGGTTATGGGACTACTATCCAATTTTATATAGGATTGAGGCAGCCAGGGAAGCAAATTTACCACATATTGGCTGTCAGAGAACAAGTTTATAGATTGAGGGACCTTGGACAAAGCTAGGATGACTGGAAACAGTTCTTTAAACTGAGCTAAGCCCTCGCAGGGATGTGTATATATCTTTGAGTCACCATCCTGAAATATGACCACAGCTGCCCCTTCTTTATCCCCATTTGTAAACACGTTGAGGGCCCCCATAATTGGCATAAATTTGAATAATTGAAGAGTCCTCCAATCCAGGTTTTTAAAGGAAGTAACCCATTTTTATGACCCATAATGGCAGTCTAGCTTTCCAAGAAATCCCTCAAGAGATTCCCTCAAGGGCCAGCTTGTCATTATTTCTTCGACCCTACTCAAAGTCTGCCAATCAATAAGGAACTACAATTCTGTCTGGGTCATGCCCATAATGGTGCAGCATGATGTCCTTAGCCTTTATTATTAAATCAGCCACCTGGTCCAATGAGGCATAGACTCTGGATATACCTCCCAAAGCATCATGAATCCATTGTAATGGTTGAAACTTCTGAACAACCATGGACATAAGCAGAGCAACACTGGGCAGGATCCATAGCTGAACATCTTCATGAGGCTCATATTGAGCTAGTTCAGCTTTGTCAAGAGCCTTTTGAACAACTTGAAAGGCTGCCTTATGGGAAGGCCCCAAATTATGATGCCTGTGAGTTGTCTATTCTTTAGGAGCTCAAAGAAGGTTAACAACTGTCCTGTGGACAGAGGTATCCAGACTTGGAGCCAATGGTTCTCCCCCAAAACCCTTTGGAAGTCAAGTTGTAAGAGTCTGAAATATGGATCTGGGACTTTAAGGAATCACACCCTCCAGGGACATCTGTGACCCCAATATTTGAAAGGGGGGAGAGTCTGAACCTTACCAGAAGAAATATGTAAGCCTCTCTTTGTAAAACTTTGTATGCCCTCCCCAGTGTTTCCAGGGGAAGGGGAACCAAGGACGATATCATGCACATAAACACACAATGTAATATCTTTTAGTTCTTGAACAGGCTTAAGAAGGGCCTGAACATAATTTTGGCAAAAGGGCTTGGCTATTGGCCATTCCCTGGGGAGGTACCCTCCATTCATACCACTCATCAGGCCCTTCAAAATTGAGGAAAGGCGCAGAGAAGGCAAATCTCTCACTGTCCTGAGGTGGTAGGGGAATGGAGAAGCAGTCCTTAACATCAATAACCAATAAATGAAGGCCTTTCGGAATGGCAGGTATCCAAGGGAGCCTTTGCAGGGGCATACTTTGTATGACCATCTGATCATTAATCTTTCTAAGATCCTGTAACATTCTCCATTTACCAGACTTCTTCCTAATTACAAACACAGGAAACACAGGAGTATTCCATGGACTAACGGATGGTTGAATATGTCCTAGCCTTAACTGTTTGACCACAAGTTCTTTTAATACCTTTAAGTTAACCAAAGGGAGGGGCCATTGCTCCATCTAGATTGGTGGTTCAGGGTCCCACCTAATAAGGAGTATCCAGGGAGAAGTGGCCTTTAGAATGGAGGGAGCTCTCCCAAATTACCTATCGCTCCCTCAGCTGCTGCTGGGATTCCTTCTCATCCAAAATGTCATCATAAAAGGTTTTATGATCTTGGTAATGTAGGCATCTGCCTGGCCCAAGATATCCTGACCTAACAGGTTTGCACTGAGCGCTGAAATAACCAAAGGTATAACCTCCCCCCCCCCACCCAATCCATCCATGTCCTTCCATAGAAGCCAGTCCTGGTTTTCCTCTGACTGGCTTTTCCCTCTGACTTCTAAGACTGAGGGCCTGGGGGCAAGTTGCCAGCTGTGAGGGACTTCCTCTTTTCTCAACACAGTCCAGTCAGCACCAGTATCTATCAGGCAACAGAATCTCTTTCCTGCAATGGTAATGTGTATTCACCCTGGGTGCCTTATGGGCATGCTCAGGGGTCCTCTCTGTGGAGTTGCCACCAGGGGAGGACACTTTAGATAATTTAATTGGCCCTTGGGGTTCTGGTTTTCCTCCTTGGGCTAATGGGGCTGGAGGTTGCCCCACCTGTAGTTTAAAGGTGGAAGAGGCTTTCTTTCAATGTCAAAGCAGGATTTACATTCTCTCTGCCAGTGGGAACCCTTGTGACAACTGGGGCATGGAGTAGATGATCTTGAAGACCTTGGTAAAAGACCAGCATTTGTCGCTCATCCTCCTTTATTGGGGCATTCCGTCTTGAAATGGCCTGTCCTTCCACATTCAAAACATTGTTTCAGTCCCTGAGACCCACCCATTCCAGGGGTTGGTCCACCTCCATATGCAGCCAAATTAAGAACATTGGTTACATCTTCAGTTAAGGCCTCTGTCTGTGCCTGCAAGGCAGTAGTTAGGGATTGTGTCTGATGGCTCCTTTTCCCCACATCTTTGGATCAGATTATCCATCTTTCCATTGACCATTCTTTTGTCCTACACATGCTAGCTTATGGTCTGCATTCATTCCATCCCATACCAGCATTTTAATTAATTGTTCCCTTAAGGGGTCAGGGGGAAACTTCTGCATGCTTTGAGTGACCCTATCTATAAAAGTGGAGAGATCTTTATTTGGCTTTTGCATTATACCTGAAATGGGGATCTCTGAGGGTCCCTCCTCCAGTTTATGCCATGCTGAAAGTCCTAGAGACCTGACCTGATCAATAGGGGATAGCAGCCTGTTGTAAGCATGTCCTGATAACATTCTGAAGGTGATGGGTATGGCAGGCTGGGCTTGATCATTTTGATCAACCTGTACGTGGCTGAACGTACAGGGAGCACAGCTCAGCATAGTGCCTTCTAGTCTTTCGGGGTGCATGGCTGATGAGCTGCTAACCCCTGCAGGACTGGTTCTGCCCAAGGAGAATTAGGCCCATCCTCTGTGACTGCCTTCTTAAGTTCCTTTAAATCGCCTGCCTCCTGTGGATACCAGATGGCAAGCCTGGCCCCTCCTGAGTTAAGGTTAACTGGAAATACCTGAGGATTAGGCCTCCTAGGCCACTGGAAATATGGGGGGGTCTAGTTTCACCTCCCAAGGAGGTGGAGCCTCATTAAATGGTGGAGTGGAAGGGCTGTCAGGTGTAGTAAGGTGTAGCCTTTCTCTCCTGGGGGACTGTTTCCTTTTTCTTTAATTTTCTCTCTCTTTTGTTCCTCTCCCTCATTCTCCCCAGGGTAATTTGCCAGCCTAGAGGTGGAGTCTTTTTATTTCTGTTCATTTCTTGACTTCTCAGCAGTGAATTGGCCCCAGTCTGGGTCTAAAGCCGGTTTGGAAATCAAGGAGTCTCCCTCAACCTGTTGCTGATGAGAACAGGCCTTAAGGGCCTATAGTTTTGGGAAAAATCCCAGGGGGAAATCTTCATCCTGTTCAGTCTCTTGTCATGCAGCAAGGCATGCAATTCGATCCCATGTCTCCCAACAAAACAAGTTTGTAGAGTATATCCGTGGAGCCCTTCACAGAACCACCTCCCAGGCCTTGGTGGCTTGGATCTCAGAAAGTTTCAAACCTCTGTTTTTAAGCATATATTTCAACACTTTAAGTTAAGGCTCTTTAGTTATTGAAGTTGCTTACCCCATCCTTTCAGGGATCACTCACCTCTCCTGTGCATCACAGTAAAGTTGGCTCTGGTGGTGAAGGCCAAGTAAGCTGCCCGAGAGGACATGAGAGCAAAAGATATGAGCCTACTCCTTGCTTTTGTAGCATTGGATTAACTAGCTTGAGCAGTGATGGAGAGCTGCACTGGTGGTGCAGGTGCAGGAGAGCTGGTGGGCTGACCAACTGAGCTACTTTCCAGCCCTGTATCCAGGGCTTTGAGTTGGCCCACCCAACATCTATACAATCTATAATCTGTTGGAGTATGTGAGCTTTGGATCTGAAGTGCCAATCCTTCAGACCCAAAGCTACAGGCTCTCTATGATACAGGGCAACAACAAAATAACCAAATGGAGTCCCCTCTGAGGATACAGTATTGTGTAGAGGAAGCCAGAGGCCTAGAGCCAAACTAAAGATTCATTACAATGAACATTTGCCAAGTAAAGATTTGTGGACAAAATGGTATATTGTATGACACACTATAGCTCCCAGAGCAAATTTTTTTTATTCTATCTTATTTCATTTGCTTTTACGGGAGAGAGATTGCAAGGGTGGATATGAGGAACAGGGGGATGGGTGAGATTGGGATGCATGATGAGAAATTGACAAAGAACCAATAAAATAAAAAAACCCACACACTTGTCAACATTTCTTCTGTGGTAGATGAGCTTTGAATTTTTCCCTTGGTAGAAGTTTCATATTGAAAACTATATTGATGAAAGAGGTAAGTTTGCAATTCCAGCTCAATCCTGTAAAAGAAGAATTGGGGAATCCACTGGAATCTAAGCAAAGAACCTGTTAGACTAAGTTTATGATGTGACTGCTGAGATGAATGGGTTAGTTGACAGGTTCTGTGTTATTTCTTGTTGAGACATTGATAGCAACACCCTCCAAATTTACCACAGATCCCAATTCCCACCAACCACCAATATCCCACATCAGCTTTTATGGGCACAGCTTCTGATGATCACACTTCACAGTGTATTCAGTTTTGGTTTCTCTTTAGGAAAACCTCTGAAGGTTTTGCAGTTTTTGTTTTTGTTTGTTTGGTTTTTTTATGTGTGTGTGTTTTGTTTTGGTTTTGGTTTTGGTTTGTTTTTTGTTGTTTTGTTTTGTTTTTGTTTTTGGCTCAAGCTGAGAGGGTAGAAATCCTTGTCTGGTAATTTCCCTTGACCTCAGTGGGAAAACAATGAGGAGAATCTTTGTTTCATGATCTTGAATTCTAGCGTGCAGAACCACATCTCACTGCTTCTGTGTCTAGTACTTAGTTGTTTCAGGTAACCCTTACTGATGCCCTTGTGTGTGTGTGTGTTTGTGTGTATCTGTTTATGAAATAGAGAAGGGGGTTGGAGTGATAGCTCAGCCATTAAATGCTAGGCTCACAACCAAAAAATATTAAAAAGAGAGAGACAAATATATCTCTCTAGATCTACCTATCTATCTATCATCTATCTATCTATCTGTCTGTCCATCTGTCTATCTATCTATCTATCTATCTATCTATCTATCTATCTATCATCTATCATCTAATCTATTTCTACATATTGATGCTTGGCCTAAATTCATTTTCAACATTGTCTACTACAAGAATAAAATTTATTGTTTATTATGTTTACTGTCTCTTAGTCATATCAGTAGAGTTTCTCATCTACTTTCTTATCCTAAAATGGACTATAATAAATATCAAACATACAAAAAAACACATACACACATATACCACATAATTAGGACTATAGATGTTTTCAACTTCATTAATTCCATGTGTTTCATTATTTCATTTCTCATGTTGAATGTGCTATTTCTTAATGACATTAACAATTGCAAATTATCTTATGAAAGATTAATACACAGTAGTTTCTGAATAACAATTTCCATATTACCATAAATCATATGATTTATGAAAAGATAGCATACCTTTTTCTTTTTCTTCACACTTTACTTCCTTTAAGCATTTACATGTATCTCATTAAGGATGTACTCAAAAATTGTTTTATTTTAAATCCTCTGGATATGCAGGATCAATATTTCATTTCTAATTTGACTGTTAGATACTTTAAATTTTTTCATATATATGTCACTTGCAAAAAATGTTTATAACATTTGAAAGTCAAATAACAGCTTAGGAGATGGAGAGATAGCTCAATGGTTAAGAGCAGTTGTTCTTACAGTGGACCCAAGGACACTTCCTAGTACCTACATGGTGACTCATGACCCTCTGCAACACCAGTCCTAGGATATCTAATGACTTTTCAGACATGATAGAGAAATGTTTTATGTTTTTAAAAATATTTATTTATTACTTCAGGCTACATCTCCATTGCAGTGTCATCTTTGGTCCCCTCCCAGTCACGCCCTCCCATACTCTGCCACCTTTCCCTTCCATCACAATCCTCTGGAATGGAATGTCCCTACGTAACAGTATCCCACTCCATTTCAGCAGTCATATGAGGGCCAAGAGCCTCCTCATACACTGGGGGCCTACAAAGCAGCACCACTAGAGCAAAGTGTCTCATTGACAGGAAAAAAAGTCTATGTTCATGTTCCCTTTGGTTCACTGGTTGTAGTAAAGCTATGCTGTACTATGTGGCTAAAAACCAATTATAAGTGAAGAGATGTCATGTGCATCCTTCTGAGTCTGGGTTATTTCACTCAGGATGAGCTTCTCTAGTTCCATTCATTTGGCTGCAAATTGCATGATTTCGTTGTTTCTGATAGCTGACTAGTATTCCATCTTGTAGTGTAGATGTACTACAGTTTTTAATCCATTCTTCAGTTAAGTGACAACTGGGTTGTGTGCAGTTTCTAGGTATTACAAATAAGGCTGCTGTGAACATAGATGAAGAAACTTCCTTTTGATTTGGTTGGAATCATTTGGATGTACACCCAGAAGTGGTATGGCTGGTTCCCGAGGCAGAGGTATTCCAAGTTTTCTAAGATATCTCCAGACTGACCTCCATAAGACTGCACAAGCCTGCACTCCCACCAGCAATGGAGGAGAGTCCCCCTTCCTCCACACCCTTGCCAGCATTTGCTGTCATTTGAGATTTTGATCTTAGCCATTCTGGCAGGTGTGAGATAGAATCTCAGAGTCGTCTTGAGTTGCATTTTTCTGATGATTAAGGATGCTAAGCATTTCTTCAAGTGTCTCTCAGCCATTACTTTGTGAATTCTCTGTTTAGCTCTGTTCCCATTTTTTGATTGGATTATTTTGTTTCTTGGAATTTAAGTTCTTGAGCTCTTTGTAAATTTTGGATATTGGCCCTCTGTCAGTAGTGGGATTGGTGAAGATTTTTTTCCCAATCTGTAGGTAGCCGTTTTGTTTGAATTACAGTGTCTTTTGCCTTACAGAAGCTTTTCAGTTTCATGAGGTCCCTATTCTTGATTGTTGGTCTTAGAGCCTGAGCTGTTGGTGTTCTGTTCAGGAAGTTGTCACCTGTGCCAATGAGTTCGAGGGTTTTCCCCACTTTCTCTTCTAGTAGATTTAGTACGTCTGGCCTTTGGTTAAGGTATTTCATCCACTTGGACTTAAGTTTTGTACAAGGTGATAAGTATGGGTCTAATTTCATTCTTTTACATATGAACATCCAGTTGGATCAACACCATTTGTTGATGATGCTGTCCATTTTTCCTTGTACAGTTTTGGCTTCTTTGTAAAAATTAAGTGACCATACGTGTGCGGGATCATTTCTGGGTCTTCAGTTCGATTCCATTAATCACTGGTCTGTTTCTATACCAGTACCATGATCATTTTTATTACTATTGCTCTGTAGTACAACTTGAAATCTGGCATGATGATATCTCCTGATTTTTTTTATTGTACAGGATTTATTTAACAATTCTGGGTTTCTGTTGTTGTTATTCCATATGAAGTTGAGAATTGTTTTTTCCAGGTCTATAAAAAACTGTGTTGGTATTTTGAGAGGAATTGCATTGAATTTATATATTGCTTTTGGTAGTATGGCCATTTTTATTATGTTGAACCTACCAATCCATGACCATTGGACATCTTTCTAACTTCTGATGGCCTCTTTATTTTATTTCTTCAATGACTTGAAGTTCCTGTAGTACACATCTTTCATTTGCTTGGTTAGAGTTACCCACAGGTATTTTATATTTTTTGTGGCTATTGTGAAGGGTGTTGTCTCCCAAAGTTATTTCTCAGCTCATTTATTTGTTGTTTAAAGAAAGGCTTCTGATTTCTTTTTTGAAATAATTTTGTATCCAGCAACCTTGCTGAAGGTGTTTATCAGCTGTAAGAGTTCTCTGGTGGAATTTTTGGGGTTGCTTATGCATATTATCATATCATATGCAAATAGGGATAGTTTGACTTCTTCATTTCCAATTTGTATCCCCCTTGATATCCTTTAGCTGTCTTACTTCTCTAACAAGAACTTCAAGTACTATGTTGAAGAGATATGGTGAAAGTGGACATCCTTGTCTTGTCCCTGTGTTTAGAGGAAATGTTTCAAGTTTCTCTCCATTTAATTTGATGTTGGCTACTGGCTTTCTGTATATCACTTTTATTATTTCTAGGTATGGTCCTTATATGCCTGGTCTGTCCAGGATTTTTAGCATGAAGGGTGTTGGATTTTGTTAAATGAATTTTCAGCATCTAGCAACTTGATCATGTGGGTTTTTTTTTCTTTCAACTTGTTTATATGGTGAATTAAGTTGATGGATTTTCGTATGTTGAACCATCCTTGCATTCCTGGGATGAAGCCTACTTGACCATGTTTATGATACTTTTGATGTGTTCTTCAATTCAGTTTGCCAGTATTTTATTAAGTATTTTTGAATCTAAGTTCATGAGGGAGATTCTGAAGTTCTCTTTCTTTGTTGGGTCTTTGTGTTGTTTACGAATCAGGGTGACTATGGCCTCATAGAAATAGTTTGGCAGTGTTGTTTCTGATTCTATTTTGTGAAAGAGTTTGAAGAGTATTGGTATTAGCTGTTCTTTGAAGGTCTTGTGTAATTTTGTGCTGAAATCACCTGGCCCTGGACTTTTTTTGTTTGGGAGATTTTTAATGACTGTTTCTATTTCCTTATGGGTTATAGGGCTGTTTAATCTGTTAAACTGATTTTGATTGAAGTTCAGAATGTGGAATCTGTCAAGAAACTTTTCCATTTTGCTCAGTTTTTCAAGTATGGTGAAGTATAGATTTATAAAGTAGGACCTAAAGATTCTCTGGATTTCCTCAATGTCTGTTGTGATTTCTCTCTTTTCATTTCTGATCTTGTTGATATGTGTTTTTTACTTTTGTCTTTTAGTTAATTTGGCTAAGGGTTGTCTATTTTGTTGATTTTCTCAAAGAACCAACTCTTGGTTTCATTGATTCTTTTTATCGTTCTTTTTGTTTCTAAGTTGTTGATTTCAGCCCTGAGTTTGATAATTTCCTCTCATCTGCTTCTCTTGGGAGTGTTTGCTTCTTTTTTTTTTTTCAAATTCTTCCAGTTCAGTTGTTAATTCACTAATATGAGCTGTCACAATTTTCTTTTTGAAGGCATTTAGTGCTATGAACTTTCCTCGTAGCATAGCTTTCATTGTGTCCCACAGATTTGGGTATGTTCTGACTTTATTTTCGTTGGATCTTAAGAAGTCTTTGATTTCCTTCTTTATTTCTTCCCTCACCCAGTAGTCATCCAGTAAAGAGTTGTTCAGTTTTCATGTGTGTGTAGGCTTTCTGTTGTTGTTGAAGTCCAGCTTTATTCCATGGTGGTCTGATAAGATACAAGGTGTTATTTCAATTTTCTTGTATCTGTTGAGGCTTGCTTTGTGTCAGACTATATGGTCAGTTTTGGAGAAGGTTCCCTGAGGTGCTAAGAAGAAGGTGTATTCTTTTGTGTTTGGGTGAAATGTTCAATAGATATCTGTTAGGTCCATTTGTTTCATGACCTCTGTTAGACTCATTATTTCTCTCTTTGGTGTCTGTCTTGATTACCTGTCCATTGTTGTGAGTGGGATGTTGAAGTCTCCCACTACTAATGTGTGTGGATCAATGTGTCATTTAAGCTTTAGAAGTGTTTCTTTTACAAATGTAGTTGTCCTTGTATTTGGGGCATAGATATTCAATACTGAGATGTTCTCTCGATGAATATTTCCTTTGAGTATGTAATGCCCTTCTCTATCTTTTTTGATTAACTTCAGTTAGAAGTCTATTTTATTGATGTTAAGATGGCTACTCCAGTTTGCTTCCTGAGTCCATTTACTTGGAAAACCTTTTCCTGGCACTTTACTCTCAGGTAGCATCTATCTTTGTTAGCAATATGCATTTCTTGTATGAAGCAAAATGATAGATCTTGTTTAGGGATCCATTCTGTAAGCCTGTTTCTTTTTATTGAGGAGTTGAGTCCATTGATCTTGATGGATATTAATGACCAAAGGTTGTTATTTCCTATTATTTTGGTGTAGGTGGTGGTTGTGTGTTTCTTTTGGTTTAGCTGCAGTGGAGTTTTTTGCTTCCTCTGTTTTCTAGGGTGTAGTTATGCTCTCTGGGTTGGAATTTTCCTTCTATGATCTTCTGCAGGGCTGTATTTTTGGATAGATACTGTTTAAATTTGATTTTGTCACAGAATATGTATAGTACTCTGGCTGGGCACATATGTTCTCTCAGGACTTATAGGCATCTGCCCAGGCCCTTCTGGCTTTTAAAGTTTCTGAGGAGATGTCTATATGTTTCTCATGGAAATTTGAGGATCCTAATATATTTACTATTAGTAATTGTTCAATATCTTCATTTCCTTGTGCCAATGAATCTGGCAAACCTGTAAGAGACTGAATATGAGTAGTATATAATGGATTGTTTCTGCTTCTGATGACCTGTTGCAATTGCATAAATAATGAAGTTAATTCTGAGTTATCAGAAATAAATTCAGCAGTTTCTATTTGCAAGACAATTCTTTCTGCATATAGCAAGCCAGTAATTATATTAAGAGATTCAGAAAAATCTAGTAATACCATAGGGATTGGATACAATTCTGTTTTTTACACATAGGTATATGGGCTTTTGATTACCTTGCTGATTTTGTCTGTCTTATAACGTGCCTTTCCCATCTTGTTTGCATCAGTATAGAATGTGGTGTATCAAGAATTGTCTTCCATTTATAATACATGAAATAATCCAATTAGTTATTTTTATAAATTATATATTTTCTTTCTTGAATTTTGTTATTAATTTCTCCCAAATAGTTACTCTTTGCCAATCTTCATTGACTTCTCACAATGACATAATCTCAGCAATAATAAGAGGTATTACAATTTTGGCCGGGTCCATTCCTGATAATTGATGTAGTCTTATTCTAGCTTTTACAATTAATTCAGATATCTTTTCTATGCATGTCTTTAATTTTTTACTTTCTTTTTGTGGTAAGAAGATCCATTCCATAATCTACTATCTTCCTATTGCATAATGAGTCCTTTAGGAGAATGAGACGATGGTAAAGTGACCAAAATACAGTCAAGTTTAGGATCAATTCGATCTACATATGCATCTTGCAATGTTCAACCATAATTAACACTTTTTCTGCTTCAGCAGTTAGACATCTTGGACTGTTTAAATTTGAATCCCCTTGTAATATTTGAAACAAATTACTTAACTCATAAGTACTTAATCCAAGTGTAGGCCTCCACCAATTAATCTCTCCCATTAATTTTTGAAAATCATTAAGATTTTGCAATTGATCTCTACATATCTGTACCTTTTGTGATCAAATTCTTTGTTGAATGATTTTATAACCCAAATAGCTAATTTAATTTCCTCTTTGTAATTTTTCAGGAGCAATTTTTAACTCCCATATTGGCAGAATTCTTTCAATTTCCTTAAATATGTTTTCTAAAAGAATTAGCCAACAAAATATCATCTATATAGTGATGAATAATAGATTGAAGAAACTGCCTATGAATTATTTCTAGTGGTTGTTTCACAAAACATTGACATGAAGTCACACACTACTCAACATTCCCTGAGGAAGTATCCGATGATATCCCTTGATTGACCCACTGTTGTTAAATAGGTACAGAAAAAGCAAACCTTTCCCTATAATTCTTATGCAACATAATTGTGAAGAAGCAATCTTTTAAATCAATTACTATTTTAGGCCATGACTTTGGTAATAAAGAAGGTAAAGGTGTACCAGGCTGTAAAGTGTCCATGGATTGAATTACTCTATTCACTGCTCTTAAATCTGTTATCTTCCTCCATATTCCTGACTTCTTTTTTACAATAAAACTGGAGGATTCCATGGGCTGATAGATTCTTCTATATGATGAGATTCCAGTAGTTCTTGTATCAGTTACTCCAATGCCTACAATTTCTTCCCCTTTGTTATGGGCCACTGCTCTTGCCACACAGCTTAGCCAATTTAGGGGTAGGGCTGTTAAAATTTCAGCAGTGGCTCTTAGTATGAATTTACAAACTCAATCTTTGTAGAGTCTTGTGTTCGGACATGATACTCAGCTTATGATTATTCTTGAGTACTCTTTTTTTTAACCTATTTTTTCCTTTATTTTTTATTTCTTCAAGTTACATCTCAATCGCAGTCCCCTCCCTATTCCCCCTCCAGTCCCACCCTCCCACCCTCAACCCCCCCCATCCTCTTCCCTTTTTTTCTTTTAAGTTTAAGCTATATCTTATTTCCCCCTACAGTTTCTCCTTTCAGTCCAACAAATGGCTATTTCTCTTATAATAATAAATACAATACAGTACAACAGAGGTAATTAGGCCACAGTTATGAGGGTTATATGGCTTAACGTACATTCCCAATGACCAGTCAATATGTATTTGGTACCTGAATTTAACATTCTACTATCTAAACATCTCCATGAGTTTAAAGTTCTATATCTGACTCAACATTCATACTAATTGCAACACAATTTTAAAAGTATCTTCTTAGATGTATAACACTCTCTTGACTCCTAAACAACTCAAACAGATAGACTCTATCTATCTGTTCTTCAATCACCTGAGAGACCTGAGAGGGATAAATATATATGATTTTATAGGAAGTACAGGGTCTGCAGCTTCCCAAACTAAGAAATGACATACCAGTGGCTGCCTGGACAGTTCCCATTTTCTCTCCATACATTACAGCATCTATCTTCAGTCGTTTGGCCCCGCTTCTCTGACAGACATTGATTGTAGAGCAGGGGTTATGAAGGACTTACCTACCCTGTCTTGGCAGAGCTAGGCTGTCGACTTACCTGCTTCCAGGTTTTGTCCTTTTTGGACAGCATTCTGTCTACAGTTGAAGCAAGGGGCTTTTCCTACCAAGAGATAGGCTTGCGACTAATTCAATCATCTCCCACTGGAGATTCTTCGATGCTCATCTTCTACTTGGAGGAGAATAGGGGGTGCGTGCTGTCAGGAGTTGATATGTCTTGATATAAAAAAATCTAAAGTTACGAAAACATCTTTGAATGGCATATTCTGCAGATCTCTTGAGGTTTTTGAAGAGGCCCTATCTATCTCTTATATTAGGGTAAGCAGATGTTGCTTGTCTCTTAGCAGGTCTTGAGTACTCTTATCCATATCTTTCCCACATGCATCTATCATTTCAATTTTAATGACATCATTTGCTGTTTCTGAGATTGTAAGAATATTAATTTGAGTGTCCTATTGTTGTAAAAGAACTCTTACCCCATAAATTCATGAGTGTGTCAATCACATACTGTCTCAACTTTCCTGTTTGGACTTCTGTCCCACACATTTAATCCACCATACACCTTGTTTTATTTGCGATAACTTACCAATACTTTAAACTTTGTATAGACCATCTGAAGAGGCCATTCTAGATTCCAAGATTCTTAAGATAGAATACTAACAGCAGCACTTGTATCAACCTATCTTTCTATTTCAATACCATTTATTTGTACCTTTAATTTGGGTTTCTTATCACCATTGTTTGTCAGAATACACACATTTTCTGGTATTCCAAATGTTCCTGTCCTTTCTACTGGAGCAACCTTGATCTTTGCATAAGGAAACAAGAGCAGCTGAGTAATTCTATTCCCTAGATTAGTTTTCATCTCCTTCTTTACCATGATTTTAATTTCTTCCCTCAATCCTCATCTATAATGCCTCCATGTAAAATAAATCCTTGAGAAGTTAATCCACTTTCCAGGATTATTCTTACTGTCCTTGATTACCATCAAGGACCATAAACAGCATTGGTTAATTTATAACATTCAACTTTTGGGGATAATGTAATAGGCTTATCTGTGGCCAGATCCAATGCTGCACTGCTTTCTGTAGCATGCATAAGATGACCAAATTCACCACAGTTAAAGCACCAGGTAAGACCTGTAGCAATGGGTTCCTTATAATATTAGCCTGATGCTCCTGAGAACCAATATCAATTGTGTCTCTTATCTGTTTTTCTATTGGGGCTGCTCAAGCTTTCAATGGTCTAATTATCAAATGCTGATGTATTTTTTTCAACTCCTGTATGACATCAGGGATTGATATAGTTCCATCCACAGCTTAATATATCAACCTCTGTAAAAAGTCTGTGAACTTTTCTCCAGGATCGTTTATTACCATAGTATATAAAGTAGATCATTTCCCAGTCTCAGTAACCATATCCCAATCTCGTAGTGCTGCAATAGGGCATTGTTCTATTATGACATTGTCTAAGTGAAAAATTTCCCTTATATCAGCACAGCATCCCTCACCAAGCATTTGATCTATTATGACATTTATCTCCCATCCTATATTCTGTTATTCTATTCTCATGGCTTCAAACTTCCACCAAGACAACCATTGTAATTGCTGAGTACTTTCTAGTACAACTGACACCAGTCCCTTCCAATCTTGGGGAACAACTCTATTTTGCATAGCCCAGTTACATAACATTTGCTTAATGAATGAAGAATGCATCCTATAAGAAAAAAAATGGACTCCTTAAATCGCTTTAATCCAACCTGTCTATTAGACACCACATTAATTCCTGATTTTCTTGACCCTCATTGATATCAGGCCTATTTTGAAAAATTACTGGAAGGGCTGATAGTTCCTGCGCAGTATCAGGCAGCTCCTGTAGCAGGACACTTTCCTCCACACTAATTTTGCTGACAGATAATGGTACCTGTTCTTCTGCTGACTCACCCAGGGCCTGCGAAGCGCTGGATAGGAAAGTGTGTGGAGCAGGACAATGTGTTCCCAGCCTGATCCCCTCTTTCATCCAGTAGCAAATTCCCAATTTCAGTCATCAGCCCTGGCAGATTTTTCTCTTTAATCTCTTCAACCGTATTCCTAAACTTTCTATATGCAAGGCCATGGCAAGCTTGTCATTGTCCAACTTTTATTTCTCTCACCCTAAATGTTTTCCTTTCCCTGGCATTTTGTGTTTTTTAAGCTCTTCAACCTTCATTCTCAAACTTTCTAGTTTCAAAGCTATGGCATTATTCATCTTTTTGGTAACCTAATCAAGCAATATTAAAAAGAAAGAAAAAAATCCCTCTGAGTGTAAGACAGGACAGAACTCAGCTGCAAAAGTTGCCATTTTGCTGACAACCTGTGTCATACATTCACAACCTGCATTTTCCTCTAACACTTTGAATATGAAGTTACCCATAATGACTAAACAACATTGGGTGCCACCTGTAAACATAAATTATAACCTATATTTATCAATAATTCTAAACACCTACCAAACAACCAAGCCTAACACTTTAGAAAGGGTACCCAGATCAAAATATCCTTGGGGACAGGTCCTTTGAGGGCAACTGGTCAGCAGTATGTGTGCAGGAACACTGCAATCAGCAGTCACACAGTGATCATCTGTCTCTGGTGTTACTATGGCAGCCTCATGTCCACTGGGGGTCGGCCTCTAGTGCTGCTGCTGCCTGCTGGCCCACACGCCCAGCCTACTGCAGCTCTCCCCAGCCTTCTTGTTTCTTATGAAACTTTTCTGTGTAGATCCTATGCCACACCTCTTCTGCTAGCCTGAGCTTGCCACCTGGTTGCAAGGTCCCTCCTTGCCACTCTGGCTGGTCCCTCCCAAAGGCATCAGTCTCCTCACAGTCTGCTAGCCTAGTCACAGGCTGCTGGGACACCCCTGCTTGATGTTGGGCCTTTTCTGTCTGCATGACTTTCCTCAGCCTGCCCAGTTCTTATGAATCTTCTCTGAGCAGGTCCTATGCTGTGCCTCTTCTGCCACCCCAAACTTGCTCATTGTAGATTTTCCTGCAGCTTTTCTCAGTCTTCCTGGCTTTGCTCAAGGAAGGTGGTGCTTTCCATCACTCCTGAGCCACAATCTTCTGCAAGTTTCAGTAGCCAGAGTCTTTTGAAGCGAGGCAGCATGAAGAAGCAATTTTAAGCAAAAAGCTCCCTCTCTCTTTTCCTGGCCTTTATTTATATCACTGTCTCTTAATTGTGCATAGGATTGTTATCTTATTATTCAGCCTGATGCCCTCCTCCCAAGGTACACCTGTTGACCATGACCATATCCTTTAGCATGTACAGACTACTCGCTTTCACCAACCAAAAGACTAAGAATATCATTAGTTTCTGAGGCCTGTAGCTGAGAGCTCCTCATATTTTAAAGATTCATCTACCTAATAATTCTAATTAATTTGAAAGGTGTTTTAGTTGATGAACTTCTTTGTTATTTTACTGTAAAACTACCACACTGGAACATAAAATTTGAAAATCTATGTTACCAGGTCGTCTTCACACATATTTAGTTCCAGAAAAAACTCTCTCTTATCCACTTTGATTAGAGAGTTGTGTTTCTATGTTGAAACTGTAATGATGTTGCTAGGGTTACAAAAAGCTAAAGTGAAACAATCAAGGTTCAAATAACCTATTCACAAGACTTCAGAATTGAATAGTACATGACTGGTCACATACCATGTCTGCCAACCCCAATTGGAGTTTGAAGAAAACTTTTCATTTACTTATCCTCACCAGTGAGCTAATGCAGTAAAATTTCTGTGTTTGCTTTTCTTTCTTAATTTCCTTTAGAAAAACTCCACTTAATATTATTCATGATTTTTACAACAAATTTGAGCTTCTATCTCCTTTATTTAGGTTTTTTTTTTTTTTTTTTTTTTTTTTTTTTTTTTTTTTTTTTTTTTTTAGCTGCAACTAACTCAGGCTGAAGAGGAGTGCACATAAGAGGAGGAAGTTTTGCCCAGCTGGTGTTAGTAGTGCAACATAGGGCAATGTAAGAGCAGAATTTAGCTTTATTGAGTTCTTGGTTTCCACAAAATGCAAATATCACCATCCATGGCAGTCCTTCAACTACATGTTCAGAATATTTATGAAGCCAAACAAATGCTTTTAACTGGGAAATTTACCCATTTCTTCCAATTTTACTTCCATAAGGGGTTACAAAGTAGTGCATATTTATGACCTGTGCCTAATACCCAATAATACTAGACAATGGCTGTTTCCATTTAAGAGATACTTGAGAGAGAACTTCAGTGGTCAGTAAGGCATTTTAAAAGTCTAAGAAGATACTATTACTGCTTTGGCAATAAAGTGCAATGGCTTGTTAGACATAAACACTACATGAAATGTATTTAAAGACTATTTGGGGAGTCAGAATGAGTATTTTGTACATTTGCAAATCTTATTGATCAAGGTAAAAATGAGTAAATTTTTGCTAAAAATTAGAGGAATATATGCTTCTTTTACTCTTTGCATTTATTAGGAAGTCTTGAGATGATATTAGATATTAGTGATAGCTGTAATTTCAGAGCAATTACTTATAGTAGCAATTTTTTAATCATTCAAGTAGTATGACCTGTGGAAGAGAATAAGGATGGAGGATGGAGATGTCACACTCTTAAAAGAAATAAAAATAAGTTACTTCTTGTCAGGCTTAGTCAGTAGCATATTCTGGTTGCAGGGAGTCTGTGTAGTGGAACTGCTTTCTGGCAACTCTAACTCCATGCATGAATTATACCAGATCAGAAGTGGTTCATGGTAGCTCATTGCCACCTCACTTTTATCTAAGGAGCAAAGCTAAATAAGTCATTTGCTGTTTGATTCACTTTTCTGCCATCTCTAAATCTCCACAATGAAATCATATAACTTCTTGATGCAGTGATCTGTTATGTATTCTAAATGTTAATTTACTGGTCCCAGAAGCCTGCTTCCTGTCTATAACTTTATTTTCTAACTATTGTCTTTTATTGTTTGAATAAATTCTTAGGCCTGAGATTGGGCAAAGACAGAGGTAGGTGGGACTTAGGTGTGAGGCATTTGAAGCAGGGAGATAGATGAGTAGAGGAAGCCAGGAGGTCGAAGAAGGAGATACATGATGGGTTAGTGGAAGATGTGGTCTGGAGTATTAGCATAGGGTGGAGAATAATAGCCCAAGGGGATGCATGTATATATTGAAGTTTCATTTGGGGAACAGAATTCTAAGCTAGCTTACTTAGATGGGCTAAGATTGCACAATTCACCCTAAAGCTTGTTAAAATCTATCAGGTGTCTCTGTGTGCTCATTTATAATTGTGGGTTAAGGATTAACACAGCCAACCAATTAACCATAATATAAACACAGGTAAATAATTGAACCATTTGCTTCTACACCTTCTCAAAAGTTTTTATTTTCTACTTTATTCTACAAATACTAAATCTAGTATTCTACTAAAATACTGGATTTATTATACCCACCTCTTGCTTTATAAGAAATTACCTCAAATTTAAATGCTTAATGAAACACATATTTAGCCTCTCCTAATTTCCAACAATAACAATCTGAGCACAGATTAACTAGCAAGGAGTTCTGTCTGCTTCAGGGTTTCTACAAGTTTGAAGCCAAGTTTTCTTTTTTTTTCTTTTTTTTTTTTTTTTTTTTTTTTTTTTTTGCCAGGACTGGGATCCCTGGAGAGTTGGCCTGGAGAAAGATCTGCTTCCAAACTCATATGATTGCTATCAATATTTAGTTCCTTGCAGTCTATTGGACTGGGACTCCTAGTTTCATGCTAGTGGTTGGCCAAAGACTACCTTCAATCTGTTGGATGAAAGTCTCAATTAATTTTTTCCCTTGTGGATCTTTCTAGCATGGCTGCTTGCTTCATAAGATTGTACAAGGCAAGGAAAATACAGAGAAAGTGTGTTCCCAGAATGAAAGTCACAATTGTGTAATGGCTGTAGCAAACATTACTCTTTGGAAGAACACTCTTTACCTTTAATTGCTCTGATAGATCATAATACATCAACCAGAAGGGAGAAAGATTGGGGAATATGTTCAGAGAACAAGTATATATTACATGATAATTAACACAGCATTATGTAATACAGTAAATATATTAAAAACTTTTTAAAAAGGAAGACATTTATATTTATAGACAGGCATAAAGGGTGTTTACTTCTTTAGTTAGTAGATTTACAAGCATATTGAATGTGACAGTTGAACTATACAGTATCTGTTTTTCCAAAATTCATTTTTTTTAAAATCAGTATATAAAATTTCCACATAATTGTGAAAAAGTATTTTCTATGTGACCATTGTATTTAATTTTGATGGGATATGTAAGATTAATACTTTGTAATCTTTATCCTCTATTAAAATTCCATAAAGTACCATTTTTGTTTAAGTAACACATATTCTCCTTAATTTCAGCATGCATAATTATAGTCATTGTCATACTAGTGAATCTTTATTACCAGTAGTTTGACAGTACCTTATATATACATGACTTCTGAATATATAAATTTAAATACAAGAGTTGCTAATATATTCTAATGACACTGTTCAAAAATATTACATAGTTATAAATTATGTATATTTGTTATTTAATTTTTAATTAAAATTTCTAAATCAACATAAATTTCAAATATTTTCAGTGGTGTAACATCCAAAAATGGCCAGAAAAATTGGATAGTAATTATAATTGACAGTTTAGTTACAAGATACTATATATAGTCTAAGTTTCACGGGTTCTTATGCATTAATAAATGATCAGAGATGCCTAATACAAAGTCTATTCCATTCAACTTTGTAAAAAGTCCTTTAAATTAATGAATCAATGTAGAAAAAGTCAATGAAACCCATATATAGCCAAGGTTAGAATATGAAGCTTTCATGAAATCTTATATGTGATTTTGAGAAATTGTCTAGGTCACCCAACCTGATGTGTTCAGACCTTAATCATGTTATATTCCGGCTTAACACTAAACAGTCTTAACATGTTGACTGAAATGCTGGCAAAAACAGATATCTCAGATCTTCAGTATTTGAAGAATAAAAGAAATGTCACAGACAAAATCCAATACCCCTTCATGTAAAAGTCTTGGTGAGATCAGGCTTACAAGCACCATATCTAAATATAATAAAGGCAATATACAGCAAGCTAGTAGCCAATACCAAATTAAATGAGAGACACTTAAAGCTGATGAAATGAGGGGGTTTGATATGTGGGGTCTCACCTCATCAAAGTAGAAAGAGAGGATGGAGACAGGGAAAAGGGAGGTAGGGAGGATGGACCTGAATGGGAGAGAGGGGACTTTGATAGAGATATAACTTGAAAAATTTAATTAATTAATTTTAAAAAAGAAATGTCACAGATCCAAGAGTATTTGACAGTATATTTATGAGCATAAAATAAATATTTTTGAAAATGTTTAAAGATATATATGAAGATATACCTAATTTATAAAAAATAAATATAACTACTATTCATTGAAGATGACATTTTATTTCCATTATCTAGTATTTAATACAATTAATTATCAAATGAAACTTTATTTTAAAAACGTAACATTGTTTAGATCAGAAAATGCTAACTTGATTTTCTTGTTGGAAAGACCACATACATATATTTATGTTACCATAAATAAACTTCAGGTATACAATTTCCTAGGGTATTGTGCAGAATTCCAATTCTGATTTTATACGTAGTCTTTCAATTGCTTGTCAATCTCCAGGACTCTAAATGTAATGTCATAATTTTCTTACAAATGCTGATTGATCAGAAACCACTAATCTAAAATGACAACAAGGAATGAATTAGTATTAATATTTTAGGTTAGAATATAACAAGAATTAATTAAGATAAAAATATAATTTAAATTTAATTCAATTTTTTATCATGAGAATGTTATATATAGTACATACATTTACATATCAAATGAGGACTTTGTTTCCGTGTAGTTTCAATACACTTTGTTAATCTTATGTATCAGACCCTGATATCTAAAGCAGCTCTGCCTGCTCCATCCATCCAAAGCACCTAAGGTCCTCCTCTGACATTGTTTTCATCTGATGGTTTAAGTTCTTCTTATTCTGTAATCGTGACTCATTTCTTGTTCTGAATTCACAGTATTATTCTCCATTCTCTTTGAACCCTAGTTTTAATCAAATTCTGATAATTTTTAGAAAATATGTACTTCTCTAGTACATGCATTACAATTTACCTTATTCATTAATTATAATGAACCTCAAAGATCTATGACTCATTCCAGAAAAAAAAACTTAAAAGGAATATTATATTTTACAGATTATTTTCAATCTCAATCATGAAAAACAGGGATATAAAAGCACAATATGGAGAAAATAAATAACAAATACCATATAGAATGAGAACACACACTCCTGAAAGAGTAGATATCAGGAACAGCTAGTTCACACAAAATGGAGTGCAAAGCTTTTCATCTGCTGTCTTTTATAGTTTTGTGATTTTTATATTTTTAGTTTTTGTTCTGTTTTGTTTTCTTGTATTTGAAATGGGGTATGTTTAAGAATGAGAAAGAATATAAATTTAGATGGGTAAGTAAGTGGGGAAAACTTGGGGGAGGGAAATGATATGATCAAAATATACTGTTTAAACTTTTTGAATAGTAAAAAAAGTTGAAAAAATCTTTTAAAAAGAGAACTGTGAAAGTTTTTAATCATGAAGAATTGATAAATGTTTTAGGCAATATCTTTAAATCAATTGAAATGCTACATAATAAATACAGGTATGGAACATCATATGGTATCTGTTAATACACAGTTTTATGCATATTGAATCCATTAAAATAAGAAGTAGAAGATGTAGAAAGCTTTATTCAGAAACATCCGTTCATGAACATTAGAATATATAAACTATATTACAGCTAGAGACAAGATAGGAATGTTATCTAGGGAGAGCAGGTAGTTGCACCACAGTCTGGAATCTTACTCTTTTATAAGTTTTACTGATCCAGGGAAGCAATATACAAGAAAACAAAATGAAAAATGACTAAAATAAATCTTTTTTAGGAATCTTCTTGCTAACACAGACACACACACACACACACACACACACTCAGCATGTGGTATATATACTTCCCTCGAAAAGGGCTAAATATTTGACTACTGATTTACTATCATTTAAATAAGAGATTACAGGAACATATTTATTTATTTTTACATTTACTTTGTGTGTGTGTGTGTGTGTGTGTGTGTGTGTGTGTGTGTGTGTGTGTACATGTGGGTGCTTGTATGGGGTCATGTACATGATTTAGTATTCATATGCAGGCCAGAGGATAATCTCTTTAATGTAATTACATGACTTCCAGGGAATAAACTCAAGTTGCTTATCTTTCTGGCACATGCATTTCTCTCTGAGCCATCACAACAAATCACAAGGGCTGTGCATGCTACATATGTGTTGTGTTACTGAGTTCCGTGTCCAGGCTGGCTCAGTTTTGTTTTGTTTTTAACTTTTTTTAAACAGTGTCCAAACTGGCTCAACATCCTGAGGTTTCCCAAAAATGTGTATATTTATTTAATAGGCAAATTGTGAGAAAGGTGCAGTGTGCTGACAGAGTAAAACAGACCAAAAGTCATTGACCTTTCTCTATTTCCATGCCCCTTAGATCTACCATTGAATAATTGTCATGATATTTACGTGTATAATATCATACACTAAATCTCTTTTTCTTTTGATGCTTTGTACTCCAGGCTGTCCCATAAAGATTTTATAGAATACTCAAGTTCATAAGGTACTGTTTACCTCATAATTTTATTTGATCTTATTTAAATATCTAATCCATATAAATATAGTCAAAACGCTAACTGATATTTTTCAAAGGAAACCAAAGAAAACATAGTATGGGTTATCTATTTCCATATATATAAATATGAATTCTAATTAGGTTATACACATTTTTAAATATTAAAATTTTTATTTATCATGCTATTTTCCTAAAATTATGATTCTTTTATATATTATCATCAAACTGAATTTCTAGTTTTACTCTGTCTACACTGATATTATATTGTATCTGAAGGATGAACATCCCTTTCCTCCTCCTCCTCTTTTTTTTGTTTTTGTTTTTCAAGACAGGGTTTGTTATTTACAAATACACAGCCTTTACCAAGGAGTCCCAGTAAGTTGCAATGTCACAGAACTACAGCTTGGCCATGACTGGCTAGCCACTATTGTCAGTGTTCCACTATGATTTTTAGTTCTCACTGAATGCTTACTGTCCAGACTCCTCTGTTAAACCCAGTAGTTTACAGTTCATTTAAAGTGAGCTCTTGGCAAGAAAAACCCCTTGCTTCAACTGTAGACAGAATGCTGTCCAAACAGGACAAAACTTGGAAGCAGGTAAATCGACAGCTTAGCTCTGCCAAGAAAGGGTAGGTCCTTCATAATTCCTGCTCTACAATCAATGTCTGTCAGAGAAACGGGGCCAAATGGCTGAAGATTGATGCTGTAATGTATGGAGAGAAAATGGGAACTGTCCAGGAAGCCACTGGTATGTCATTTCTTATTCTTGGAAGCTTTGGGCCCTGCACTTCCTATATAATTGTATATATTTATCCATCTCAGGTCTCTGAGGTGGTTGAAGAATAGATAGCTAGAGTCTCATAGTTAAATTTTGAGTTGTTTAGGAATCAAGGGTGTGTTCTGGATCTAAGAAGATGTTTTTAAAATTGTGAGGCAAGCTAGTATGAAAGCTGAGTTAGATATAGAACTTTAAACTCATGGAGATGGTTAGATAGTAGATGGACTGGACATTGGGAATGTATGCTAAGCCATATAACTCTCATAATTGTGGCCTATTTATTTCTGTTGTTTTGTATTGTATTTATAGT
>CAJQZJ010027883.1:40201-73285 GCA_907164525.1 Lophiomys imhausi | reverse complement strand
CCCTCTCCCACCCATCCCACTCTTCCCATGTGGAGTGTCCCGTGTCCCTACAAATCAGCCTCTCATAGTTCAACAGTTATATGAGGACTAAGAGGACTCTTTCACTGGGGGCCTACATGGTAGTACCCCTAAGGCAAATTGGGATTTTTTTAAAACTGAATTTTTACTTTGTTTTAGCACTCTAAATAACCTTAGCAGTGATGTATTTACAGTTTTTGAACATTTTTCTGTAACTGAAATAAAAATACAAAATTATAAATGTGTAACCAGCAAGTTTCAAAACATTTTTAGGTTATTTCATAATACAAATAACAAATTACTAACCAATTATTTTTTTAGTTTTTGATAAGAAAACCTAATATTTGCATGAATAAGCTTTAAAAATATAACTTGGAGTGTTTTTCTTTTAATTTATTTATCTATGAAAAAGTTGAAGGTAATAGTCACGTAATTCCAACCATATAGCTGAATAACTTAACAAAATAAAATCTTAATACGAATATTTAATTTTCAACTAAACCATAAAGCTACAGAATAAACTGATGCCTTCAAAACGTATGAGTTTTGTTTAATTTTAAAAATAAAATAATGTCCTAATATATATCTCTTCAAGAGCTTCTGGTGAATTATATGATTTGTTTCTAATTTACTTGACTCCTCCATCCATTTTAATTTTCCTTAGATGCTCGCAACAGGAAATGATGTAATTCAATTAAAAAAATACAATAACCTGAAAGGTTGTGTAATACCTTTAGATTACAGATTGGTAAACATTTTATATCAAAAATAAAAATCTGTGTGAAGAAAATGAGGGAGATTTTTAAATTATATGCATATCAAAGCTTTAAAACTTCTAATAGCAATTAAATAAACTGTGTTGGGGTAGTGTTAAGCATTCTAAATGTTAATTAATTGGTCCTGCTTGCTGTCTGTTACTTACATTGACTCTGATTGGTTAAATAAAATGCCGAGGCCTGAGATTGGGCAAAGACAGAGAAAGGTGGTACTTCCTGTGATTAGAGCAGAAAGCCTGCGCCTTAGATAGAGGATTAAAAGATTCCAGCCAGCTTCAGGAAGAAGAAAGCATTCCAGCTAGCAGCAGGAAGAAGAAGGAATTCCAGCCGGGAGCAGGAAGAGGCACACACCATAGGTTAGAGAAAAGAACCTCATTCCACATGGCCAGGAACATCGGCCAGGAATATTGTGGAGCATGGCAGTCCAAGGGGACGTATGTATATATGGGATCATATTTGGGTAATAGAATTATGAGCTAGCATAGATGGGCTAAGATTCCTCAACTCAGGCCAAGGCTTGTTAAAATCCACATGGTCTCTGTGTATTCATTTATGATGGCTGCTTAAAGATTAACAGCCACAAACCAATTAAAAATAATATAAATAATGGGTAAATAGTTTAATTAGCCATATTTCTTTTTACAAAACTGTAATGAAATATCTAGAACAATTGAATTGTACAGAATTCCTGTATACAAATAATACTATGTATTTAAGAAGCAAAAGTAAGTCTAAATCAAATGGATGCTGAATAATACTGTTCACAAGAAAATAAAATTTAAAATGAAAATAAAAGTTTAACTAACTTAATGAATGAAAGTGACCATTTGAATCAATTATTAAATTTCCTTAGGCATTTATTCCTAAATTTAATAAATATTTAATTAGCATTTTAAATGGCATTAGAGCCCAAAAGATTCTTTTGAAGACAGAAAAATCAAATCAATGAATTTTATCTTCACTATAAAAACTATTTTTATGGTAACACATCTCAAATGAATATCATAGTTCATAAGAAATGATACTCAGTTTGGATAAAATTTCTGCTAAACAACAAACATCAGGTATTATAAATTTTCATAAAGAGTCCATAATCAAGAGATATGTGAGTAGTATGAATTTAGGAACCACACATGATTTTTATACCATCATGGTTACCTGCCCATGCAGGGATTCTCCTGAATATGTTCTGTAAATCAGGATTCATGGTATCTCAGCAGAATCCAAGATACATGGCTTTGGTAGGAGCTCAGGTGGTAGGTAATTTACTGGAAGGCAAAAGAGTTGCTTTAAAATTTATGGAACTGTTGGCTGTCTTTGCATTATTTTGTTGAGTTGGTTTATTCTTGTCCCTTTTTATAGTATGTAAAATATATCTATGGATAGTAAAAATTGTAAATTTTAATAATATTTAGGATGGCATTTAAAGTTGGTACCAATGGAAAAAAAACAGACTTATTTATATGTGACCAAACTCTATTTTATAAAAATATTGTTTACTGTTAAAGAACGTGCATTATTAAGGCTAAATATCTTATCTTTAGAGAAAACAGTTAAATAAATTTTATCACATCATGAATCTATTATTTGCTTAATATTTGTAACACCTTTGTAAATAATTCTTTCAAAAAAGCTCCATTTTTTTTCAAGACAGCACAAAACTCAAATTGTAATATGGATACAGCAGGGGATAATGAAGACCCACACCTGACTGAAGAGCTGTGGGTAAGTAATGGCTGGTAAGGGAGGGAGATTTTGCTTTTTAAGATATGGATGGTGATAGGATGCAAATATTCCAGGGGGTAGCAATACATCCATAAACACATTGACATCACTAAGTGAACCCAGTTGTTTTTAAACAAAAAGAATATGTGTTCTCCAATGTTTTTATTTGTAAAATTAATGATTCTTTGTTTTTTTTTCAGTATTATAAGTTCTACTTGAAAGGACTCCATCATTTTCCTAAGTATAGATTTGTCACCATTTTCATGTGTCTCAGCTGTGGTGGGATGTTCAGGGCTTGCTGCATTAATCTTGCTTAATTTCGTTGGAGTCATATTTCCCTGATTTTTGTCAGTTTTATTCTTTAGCTGACCTTTAGCCATCTGGTTGCCCTAAGCTGATTGCTCCTGATGTCTTCTGCACCGTTTCAGGGTTCATTTCTGAGTTTTCAATTTGATTCTATTGATCTACTTCACTGCCTGTCCTTTTTAGGGTGTTGCACTAACTGTGTGAATATTGGGTGCTCAGGTAGCCGGGAGGGAGGTACCTCTATATGGAAGTTGGTACCACCTCCCAAGACCCTACAGTACTGTAGGGAGACTGTACTGGTGCAAGAAGTGCAGCCCTCTGCCCTGTCTGAGCCAATGTTCTTCCAAGTGATTGCATAGCCAGTAGACAGACCTTTCTGTCCAACAACTTTCTGGGTATTTTACTAAGTTTCATACTTTATATTTAAACTTGGGAGTAAATTATTCCATAATCCACATGTATAATTATCTGTTTATACATCTATTTCTTGTTTCCTATTATTTTTCAAGATACAGCAACACCCTAAAATGACAGATGACAGGTAACTAGGAGTGTACTATTTCAACAGTAAGAGAAACATTATGTATCCTTATCCTTCAGTATTTACTTTGTTTCTCTGTTGATAATTACTTGAAACCATTTGTAGGAACATCACATTCTGGATTTCACACCTGATTCTGGAACTGATATTTGAAACAGAAATTTTAAGCATCTTTGATAATTCTTATTATAAAAAGCTTTTGTAAAATGTGGTTACATGCACTATTTCTCTATTTGTTATGATTAAAATAGGTACAAGAAAGATGATTTTTAATTTTTGCCTTGCAAACTTAACTGAATCCTGAAAGGAAAAGCTACACCTCCTCAATTGGATTGGTGCCACTAAAAACTACCTTTCAAGTCTTCTCAGTGGCCTAGTTAGCAGCCAGCTGCAAGTGTGAATGGTGTTGTCCCATCTCCAACTGTTGCTAAATAAACAGCTGAACTATTATAAATCATTTTCTATTTTTAAATTTTTTTGTTACCCCCTTCTCTAGAGGAAGTTTCTTGCTGACTATACTGGAAATTCTGGAAATAGTTCAGGAACAATTCCATGATTCTGTTTCTCAGTCCTCAGCCCACTTGCATGTTGTCTGGCACACTCAAGGTTTTAGACCAGAATTGGTGAAGTTCTGAAAATATCCTGGGGATTCCTTACAACATTAATATTTTTATCTACTTCTCTACTTCCTAAATCACTAATAATTTTATGTTTTCATCAAATTCCATGTACTTTGAAAAATACTAGGGAATCATATACAGATTATCTTTCAAATTCATTTGATTAAGTAATAATTAAACTACAGAAAAAAATGAAGTAATAATTCATGCTTTTCAATCAAGTATTTTCTTACTAAAAGATTATAAGTTCCATTTGACTAGAATTTCTTTTTCCTGTCAAAGTTTCCAGTGTCTGGTATAATATATAACTAAAAGCTCAATGTCTGTTTATTGACTAAATTTATGAAACTAAATTCAAAGCTTTGTGCTGATGTATATGTGATAATTTGAGTACATGATCAGTCATTAACTGTTCCACATGCAGAAGAGTTTCCTGGAGTAATAGCTTTATAGATAAGATGATATTTCTCTCTTAAGCATTAAATAGAAGGAGAAATTCTGCTGCCTCTGTTAACATAATCAAAATCAGAATATCTATTTTTGTGCCTACAATTTCTAAGTCAAATCAAAACCTTACATTTGAATTTATCTCACAGGACCTTCTGAGGGTCTTTATAAAAATTCAACAACTTTTTAAAATCAAATAATTCATTAAAAAAGAAAACAAAACAAAAACTGAGTTTTACCTTTCCTTGCAAAATCAGATTATCATGCCAAGCATGGGACTATGTTGTATGTGAAAGCAACCAGTTGACTTTCTTTTTTTTAAATAATTTATTTTTTATTTCTTCAAGTTACATCTCAATCACAATCCCCTCCCTACTCTCCCCTCCAGTCCCACCCTTCAAACCTCCTCCCCCTCAACCCCTCTACCTTTCTTTTTTTTAGTTTAAGGTATTTCTTTTTCCCCCAAACAGCTCTCCCTTTCAGTCCAACAAATGGTTCTTTCTCTTATAACAATAAATACAATACAAAACAACAGAAATAAATAGGCCACAATTATGAGAGTTATATGGCTTAGCATACATTCCCAATGTCCAGTCCATATGTATTTGGCACCTGACTTTAACATTCTACTATCTAACCATCTCCATGAGTTTAAAGTTCTATATATAACTCAGCTTTCATACTAGCTTGCCTCACAATTTTAAAAATATCTTCTTAGATCCAGAACACACTCTTCATTCCTAAACAACTCAAAATTTAACTATGAGACTCTAGCTATCTATCTATTCTTCAGTCACCTCAGAGACCTGAGAGGGATAAATATATCTGATTATATAGGGATAAATATATCTGATTATATAGGAAGTGCATAACTGTTTAGGATAATTAAGAGATGGAAACTAATAGTTATGCAAGCGTGTCATTTTGTTAGTTACTATGACAATCTATCACAGTTATTTTCTAAGCTACTCAGAAATCAAGTTGCTAAGAGACACGCAACATTTGCTTACCTAATATAAGAGATAGATAGGGCATCTTCAAAAACCTCAAGAGATCTCCAGTTGACTTTCTTAACCTATATATGTTAATATTCATATATGAGATACTTTGGATTTTGTTGCTTGAAACTACATACAATGCTTGAAATGTCTTTTACATATAGCTCCAGCTCAGTGTCAGTCATTAGTTTAGAACACCAGCATCTTCATCCTTGCTATAATATAAGTGATTTTCAAATATATACAGACTTTTGAAATAATTTTTTAATCATTCCTTGGCTTTCTTCTCTGTGTTGAGGTTTTCCAAGAAAAAATATCTTATATATTGTGTCTCTTAATAATACTGCTATTAACCATGAGTGACCACTGAATATTGGAAATGTGGATAGCAAAACTAAGGAATATCTCTGGATATTAAATAAATTTATGTCCTCTTGTAATTGACAATAATTTTTAACGACAAATAAAATTTTATTTTGTCATGCACATTATAAAGTACATATGTATATAACGGATCGGTCACACTCAGCTAATTATCCAGTACATTGGCTCCCAGTAGAATCATTTTGTACTGAAATAACTATGCCTGAACTCTCATATTCATTTCACCATTTATAATGGTCAAAATATGGGACAACCTAAATGTCCATCAGCAGATGAATGCACATGCATATGTGACATAAATGCACAACAGAATATTATCCAGCTATTAGAAGAAACGAGACTGTCATTTGCAGCAATATAGATGTAAATTGGAAACATTGTAGAGAGAGGCAAATTTGTATTCATAATCCTACAAAGTAGATTTATAGAAAGGAAGGTGGTTTCCAGAGACTGGTGTGATGAAGGACAAGATGTTTGGAAGTTGTTGGTCACAGAAAATGTTTTAGCCAATCATCTTGACAAGACATGATGGCTGACAACTGAAGCCCATGTTGAGTGACAGACACACTGAAATGCTGCCTTACTAAGGAATAGAAAGCCATTTTTAAGAAAATGAGATAAACAGAACATATGTTCTTAAGCAAAAAAGATGTATTTCTTCTGACCTTGGTGGGTTGGAAAAAAGAATTTACATATAGCTTCTCACTATGAAAATCTCCTAGAAGGTACTGTGTGAGATACATCAGAAAATAATGGAAGTGTTGATGATAAGTTACTGACTGATACACTGAGACAGCCTGTCTGATCTGTTTCCTACCTATTATCTGAGAATTTGGGAACAGACTTCACTGCTAACCCCCAGTTAATCAATTTTACCAAAATGTATGTCAGAAGTGTTTCATTATTCCTAGATTGTCTTAATTTTTTATCTTGTAAATAGCATGTGGCTTTTATATTCTACTTTTTCCTATTTGCCTTTATATATTAACCCAATGCATTCTCTCACATAAACAATTTATATGTAAAATAAACTACTTGCAAATGAGCTTCTTACATTTTCTGAATAATTCAGCAATGAGAATTCCTCTTGTTATGCTGAGGATGTTGCTATTACCTGGTCATATGAATCCACAGACAAACATTACTCAGGTGTATATGGGAAGAGAAATGAATGAAATTTATCTTACCAGAGTGACTCAGGTTTTTTTCTTAAAATTTATTTATTTCTTCAAGGTACATTTCGGTCATAATCCTGTCCCTACTCCCCATCCTGGTCCCACCCTCCTGCCCTCTTCCCCCTCATCCTCCTATGGGCTTTTTCTTCCTGTTGTTGTTGCGGAGGGGGGGGGGGGAGGAGATTCACCTTAAATTTAAAAAAGCTCAGTTTTCTTTTAACTATGATGGTTTGGATGAAAAATATCTCTCATAGATTCTGGTAGTTGAATATTTGGTCCCACCTTGGTGGTATTGCTTGGGGAGGTTTTGAAACCTATGGAAAGTACAGCTTTGGCTAAAAAAGGAAGTGCAGTATGTCACTGGGAGATGGTCTTGAAAGTATAGCCTCAACTTACTTACAGGAACGTTTTCTTCTTTCTTTGCTAGGTTGAGATGTGACCTCAAAGTTTTTTTCTCTGGCAACCATACATGTAACTTGATGTCAAGCTTTCCTACTCATATATTTAGACTCATAAACCACAATAAACATTCTCAACTGTGAGTTCCTTTCGTTTATGGTAATTATCACAACAACAAATAATAATATATTAATTTCTCTCAGAGCATTTAAAGGAACAATTTACTCATTCATACAATAAGATTGGTTTGTCCAACTGATGTGTTGAAAAATGCCATGGACTTTCTGAAGCAGGTAATTTCCCCAAAATGGAAGCAGAATACTAGAGCCCAAAGGGGAGAAGCTTGGCAAGAACATGTGGAAAGAACAACTGTGTGTCCAGGGTTTGGGATGGGAGTAAAGAGGAGATACAATCAAAATTAAAGTATGGATGAAACCCCATATAGAAATCTGTTTTTTCTAATTGTGATGATTAGCTTTAATTGTCAACTTGATATGATGAAGGGTCACCTGAAAAGAGTGTCTTAAAGAGAAATTATCTACACTGGCCTGGCCTGTGAATATGTTTCTGGGAACTATCTTAATTAAGGTGAGAAGGGTCAATCCACTGTATGCAGAACAATTCACCAGCAGGGTATCCTGTATTGTATACAATAGAGAAGTTGAGCTGGGCGTAAACAAACATATATGCAATACATTCATTATTATCTGTTCCTGACTGGATCTGATATGAATAGCTGCTGCAAACTCTTGCCTTTGTGAGTTCTCTGAAATCAAAGGAAAATACACTGGAATTCTAAGCTAAAGAAACTCTAGCATACATTGTTTTCTGGCTGGGTATTTCTTTATAGCATCAATACAGAAGAAACTAGAATGGTAGACTATTTTTTTAAAGAGAATGCTAAATTGTATACAATGTTTTGAAGATAGAAGAAATCAGATAATAGGAAAGCTGTTTAAGGTACAGTGATAGAAGGGTGGAAAGGACACTTTTATTAACATCTGAATGGTGTTTCTGATAACCCTAAATGTCACAATACTCTCACTGTTATTTGATAGGCATTCAGTTATTGTCAGTCCTGCCAATATTTATACCCTATACTTTAAAATAAATTGTGGGTAGTGGTGGTAGTGGTGGTTGTGTGTGTGTGTGTGTGTGTGTGTGTGTGTGTGTGTGTGTGTGTACATACATCAGTTCAGGACAGAAGAGCAGAGGAGGATGTTGCATTCCCTGTAGATGGATGATAGTGGCCTCATTCATGTGGGTGCTGGGAACTGAATTCAAGTCCTGTGAGAGAGCATGTGCTTTTAATCACTGAGTCATTTCTTTAAATACAGCCCACACTTTTGTAAGAAGCAAGACACCTAGGTTTTTAAATTCTTTTAGGACAAATGAAAAGAAATAGACCCAATGTCTAGTATATAACAGGAAACCATCTGTGAACAAAGGAAATCAGGGCTGGTGACCTAAAAAAAAAAAAAAAAAAAAAAAAAAACCACCACAGACTAGTAATTTACACATAGTAGACATTTATTTTTCTGAGTTCTGTAATACAATGTGGTTTGAATAGATTCAGTGAGACCTTGCTTCCTGCCTTAAGATGGTGGTTCTTCCTAAAGCTTCACACAAGAAAGTCTACACACACAGACACACAAACACATACATACAGAGTGAGAGAATGAGAGAGAGAGAGAAAGAAAGAGAGGGGGGAAAGGGAGAGAAGAAATAAAAACATTACTGTCATATAGTTTCAATGTGTGAGTTTGGAGGGTACATCCATTCAGATCACAGCAGGTGACTCTGTAAAGAAGAATGTATGTAACTTGGATGCTCAGAGTATGATTCAGAACTCTGTCTGAATTACTCACAATTTGTAGATAATAATTTTTTAAACTCAATGTGCAGGTGTGGAGTTCTAAAGCTTGAAGTATTGACATTCTGGGTTAAATAATGCTTTCCAGTGGAGGAATGGAGTGTTTTATGAGTTATAAGGTATTTAAAAGCATACCTGAGTACCCATTAAAGACCTACAGCTGCCTCTCCATACCACATCAGTTACAATAATAAAACAATTTTTATATGAAGCTACATATACCCCAGTTGGCAAAAGTACTCCATCTGAGAAACATGTGTGTGTGTGTGTGTGTGTGAATGGGAGTATTAAAAAGACAGAATAGTGGGAAGAAGTGACCTGAAAATCCATCTTGTGATACCTTTGAAAGTTTGATAAATTTTCTTCACAGAAATATCAAAATAGTATGGAAGAAAATGTAATGACAACATATTTTTCTCTCATTTACAAATACAAAACTTCTTGGTTTGTTTTGTTTTGTTATTTTGTTTGTTTCTTTGTTTTCACAAAAAGAGTTTATTCTAGTTGCTGTCATACTGATTCTTGTGCAGTTTAGTAAACACACTCAAATCACATTCACAGCTACATCTTCATTAGAAGTTCTGTTGGCAAAATTCCTGTCATTTTAATATTATTGGTATTGATGGTATTCAGAACAATTGTTAATAAAGTGTTTCATTATGTTACTCCTTTCTTTAAATCTGTGGGTTTCATGTTGTGGCCTATTACTGTTGGCTCAATGATTTTTAGTATCTTTTTCTAAACATCGTAGCTACTAAATCTCTACACATGTGGGCAAACGCTACTTCGAATATTGCTAGTGGATCAATCTACTATATCCTGGCCCTGGTAAGTGATTCAAGATATTTGCTCAATCTCCAAAAGCAGAAGCCTTTTCCAGAAAGGTAATGCTAATAGATGAACAACAAAGCCATCCCTAGGTCCAAGTGTTTGTGTTTTGCAAGATTGTGCATTGAAAATATGCATGGTTTGGTGCTGAAAGCACATGAGATAATTCTCATATTCTATGCCCAATTATAAAAGTCCACTAAAATAATAGATGTGGCCAAAAAAGATTTCAGCCTAGGAATGTTATATAGTTACTAGTTTATTTTACTGTGTGCATTTTATTCTTCTTCAAGACCATGTAGTATAGAACTTACACTATAAATCTAAGAACATGAATTGGCCTATCTTAGACTTAAAACTATTTCTAATAGTCTTCTTTAAAAAATTGGCTCTCTTCCCAGTCTTATATATCACTGAATTAAGTCACCCTTAAGAAAAAACACCCAAACTAGAGGTTATGCAGAGACAAATGTCACAACACATAAGAAGAAAAAGAGCTTCTGAAATTAGTTATTTAATTTAGACTTTCACATTATTTTTTCTTTGACCACAAAATTGGGTGTTGATATGTGCTCAACTTTCATCATGTTCAGTCCAAAGTTCTGGGCTCTGGAAAAGACATCAAAGGAGGGAAGAAAGGAGAATAGAAATGAAGGAGAGGGAGGCAAGGAGAGGGAAGGAAGAAGAGAGAGAGTGACAGAGGGAGGAAAGCGGGAAGGCTGGGAGGGAAGGAGAGAGGGAAACCAATGAAAGGATTGGAAGAATGGAGGAAGGGATATATGAACAGATAAAAGGAGAACAAAAGGAAATTAAAAAGTCTTCAGACCAGGGACAGGGGCAGGGGAATCATTCTAGAAAATTTAAAATTCTTTTATGTAGATAGTATCCCCAGAGCAAAACTATGTACTCTGCTTTATTTTCATTAAAATAAGATACTATTATTAAATTCTGAATTTAATAGCTGTGTATTGTATGTGTCTCTTGCCACACTCATAAAGGTTTTGAATGTACAATAATATAGACTATAGCTCATCTCTTGTATGGTTGGATGCATTATTTATGATTAACTTACTTTGTGGCATCTTCAATTGTAGGAGAAATAATTAGAGCTATCCATTTTTAGTTCATAGGAAACAAGATTCCTCATTTTTAATAATTCCATTCTCCTATCTCCCTTTCTGCCTGTGACTTGAGTCATTGTTTTATTTCAACACTCATATTTCAGAATTGTGAGAAGATTCCTATTCAAAATGAATTATTCTGAAAGCTTCTAGGATGCTAAGAACTTAGGTGGATCCCCATAGTTTTGTTTGAGATATGTGTATGGATCAGAAATAAAAAGACCTCAGTGCCTAGGCCCAGGATTATCTAATCATTTAAGTGAAAATGGACATACTGATGATAATAAATAATAAAATACAACAATTGGATGAAACTTATAAAATTTGCCTAACAACTGTTGTTCAGGCACTAATTCTTCCTATACTGGTAGTATTCACATTACTGGGTACTGTGCAACCACAAGATAAAATTAACCTTGTTCTCACATTTTGTTTTAAGAAAGAGTCTATGTATCTACCAACTGTTTTATGAACCCTGATTTCCTGACACTTCTGTGTAAAATTGGAGTCTGATGTCAGTGATGTCCATATTCCCTACTGTCCCATAGAAGAGAAAGGTGTTCTCCAATCTGGAGCCATTGGAGAAAGACACTCAAGCTGTTCATGAGAAGTTTGTCTGCAAGGAAGACCTTTGTTTTGGAATGACTTTTAGTAAATGTGATAAGTTTATTCAAGTCAAATTGTTCAAAGATCAAGTCATTTCAAACCCAGCCACAGCTCTTATAAAGATATTTACTATACATAGTTGGATAGATTCCCAAGTAGAGGAATGAACCTGGTGAAACAGTAATCTGTAGAAAAATTTAGAAACCCATACAGAAAAAAAAAAGAATATCATTCTGTTGAAAGAAGTTGGTGTGGGAAATTGATGAGGAATTAAAAAGTATGCACTGAGACTAGGATAAGAAAATTCCATTCAGAGAATATTTCAGTAACTACTCAGTTATACTCTTGTGGAAGGCAGAGACTACACAAACTACTGAAGTGCCAAAGCAAAATTTACTTTGGCTATTAGACTAGGAAAGAGTGTCAACATGGGCGAAATATAAGAATAGTTTGTTTATAATTACATGCTCTCAACTTAACTCTGTTAGTAAAGTTGTCTTTTATTCTTACCAGATTTCATTCAAGCAACTGTTTTTGTTATTGTTGTTGTTGTTATTATGGTTTGTTTGTTTTATTTTTCCATAAATACAGCTGTGCATTTTAGGAAATAATAAAGGTTAGAAGGCAACTGATGTGTAACTAATCCTCATTTAGTGATGAAGGTTTCACATGTGAAACTTGACAGCGTCTTGTATTATTATCGCCAAGTAATTTGCCAGTCTGCGGGTTGGCCTTTGTCCAAGTATTATCTAAACTCTGTAGAAAGTGCTCCAGGTGAGTAAAAACAGAAACCACAGCCCTTTCTGTTCTGCAATCGAATTTCCAAGCTTCAAATTACACACATATATGGTGCTGCTGTGACAGTAAGGAAGGTAAGATTTCTCTTCTCTAAGCAGGTTTCTTTTTTTTTGGGGGGGGGGGGGGGTGAGTGACTTTTTTTTTCTTTTTTGTTTATTTATTAGTTCAAGTTACATCTCCATCACAGTGCCCTCTTTCCACATCTTCTGGTTCCACCTTCCCACCCTCTTCTGCCTCTTCCACCCATCCCACTACTCCCATGTGGAATGTCACTATATATCAGCCCCTTTCAGTTCAACAGTCATATGAGGGCTCAGAGCTTCCTCTTGCACTGGGGGCTTACATGGCAAATTGTCCCATTAATAGGTAACAAAGTCTATGTTCCTGATACTTTTGATGTGTTCGTTATAGGATAGTTATCTTGTACTATATGGTTAAAATCCAATTATAAGTGAGTAGATGTGCAATTTGCAGCCAAATGGATGGAACTGGAAAAGCTCATCCTGAGTGAACTAACCCAGATTCTAAACAGGTTTTTACTGATTGCTTGTCACATATTTGCTCCTATTTACACTCCAGCAGAAACTTTCAAGCGGTAGAGCTGACTAGTTCATTTTGCTATTGAAGTTGTTCCCAGTATATTAATCTGGCTATTTTGGATTTGTTTTTCTATGGCAGCAATCTCCATTGGTGTGCCTCAGGGTTCCAAAAAAGTGCTTATTCAGTCCTTTCCCAGTTCTTAAGGATAACAGAATATTCTTGCCCTTCCATAGTCCTTACCCATCCCATCCCCCAAGAGTTTCTCTCATTATTTGTAAAGAAGACTCCTTCCTGCCACATTTAGATGTTTTACATATGTCTTCATCAAGCTCAGACAGATCCTCAGACAAAAGAACTTTTCTAAATTTCCCCCAAATCTAGTATGGTTGTTCTTGTATCAGTTGCCAAGCTGACTCAGATCACTCCCTGGGGACCTTGCGGAGCTCCTGCAGCGCAGGGTTTAGGCCGGTCCCCGCCCACTGGCCCAGCGTGCACACTGCTCTGGCTTTCCCCAGAGCCTCCTCTTTCTCTGTAGCACTCCACCCTGGGGCCTCTCTCGCTCCCATAAGGCCCCGCCTCCGTCCGCCCCCAGACACGCCTCTCTCCTTCAAGCCCCGCCCCCACCCTCTGGTAAGCAACCCCTCCCTCCCCGGGCCAGGCAGCTGCAGCTCGCTGGGCGGAGCGTGGCCCAGGCGGCCTCGGTCCTTGGGTCGCCCTAGGGCCACAGAAAACAGCGCCTAGAGAACGCCTACCGCTCGTGGGTGGCCTCCCTGCCACCGAAGCCACCCCCGCAGTGCGCGACGTTCCTCCGGGGCGGGCGTGTCTGGGTTCAGAGCTGCATTCTGGAGGCCCGGCCTTGAAGAAACTCCGCGCCTTGAGGGGACTGAAGCGCTGATGAAACCAGGCTTGCTAGAGCCCCCTCCCATCCTCCCTCCCTGAGGAGTTCGGGGGCTCAGGAGACGCCGGCGCTGACGAGATCTTGGCGCTGAAGAGACCCCGGTGCCAAGGAGACGCCCGGGTTCGGAGACCTCGGGGCTGAGGTGACCTCGCCTCGCTGATGCCTCTGGAGTCCTGGGTCCCTGTGGCCGGAAGGGTACAGAGCTCTTGGTGTCCAAAGGCCTGCCTCCTGAGAACCGCAATTTCTTGAACTCCCTACCTTTGCCTGTGTTGTGGCCCAGCTCTGCCTGAAGACCATGTCGCAGGGGGGTTGAGGTAAGCCGGCTTGGCCAGTAGTAGATGCAGTCCCCACATCGCAACCACAGGTCAGAAAGTGGGGAGCGGAGTAGAAGAGAGAAACGTCCTGAAGACAGGAATTAAAATATTCAACAGGCGAGGCAGGTTGGGAAACTACTAGCATTTGTTTCCTACAGAAAGGCGCTGGGGTCTCCTCAGCGCCAGGATCTCCTCAGCGCGGGCGTCTCCTGAGCACCCGAACTCCTCAGGGAGGGAGGATGGGAGGGGGCTCTCTAGCAAGACTGAAACTTAGGTTCTTCCAAATCCAAGATGGGCAAAGTAGAGGCCTACTCCTTAAACATGGGTCTGAGTGCTCTCTAATGGCTCTTGGTGAGGATGTTGAAGGAAGCTACAGGTGAGCAACTGAGTCAACATTGCCTTTTCTCAGCCTCCTGCACTGCCAGTAGTGATTTATCCTGAGAAAAGTGACTTGTGAACGGACTTTTGGCTCCTTAGAAGCTAAACTTTGAGCCATAATTTTAAAGGATAGTTTTAAATTTTTTATCTTTTGTAAACAAAATAACAAGACCATTTTATTCATCCTCATGGTGATGACATGTGAATAAAAATATGTTTAAGGAGATAAAGCAAACAGTGAGTTTCTTTGCTAATATTAACTGGGATCCAAATGTGTATGAAATTTTAAGGAAAAAAGCATTAGAGAAAAGTTAGATTGCAAATAATACTAGATGTTACTGTGATTCTCACATTTTTGTCAAATGACTAAACTATTTAAATCATTAGTTTATCTCCAATTGTTACCTTAGATATTTACTTTTTTTGTTTTGTTTTGTTTTTCTCCCAGAGAGGAGTGACACGAAAAAGGAACAGAAAACAGACTTCAGTGGTGCTGAGAGTGGAATTTTCTTTCCCAGTTGGTGGATGTATTCATTATTAGAAGAAGAGCACCCAGAGATTGAAGAGATTAGATTCTTTTAGAGGTACAGATAAACTTGATAAAAGAAGATTTGGAAATACTTTAAAAGGAAGTTTTGAAATGAAGGCAGAAATTTCGATGTTATTTGTCAAACATGTAGGACATTGAATACTTGTTCAGAATATTTTCCTTCCCAAAATGGAAGAAACAATTGACAAACAATTATGCTTGAGACTCTAAAAGAAATAATACTGAAGCCTGCTTACTCTGAAAATGACAATACTTTATTATTTTCTTTTGGGAACAGACAGAAACATACCATGTATGTGTGGTAAGTCAATCACTAAGGATAGTTTCTTGTGCTACATGCTAAAATATGACTATATTTGAATTTTGTAAATTTTAAAAATTTTCTCTCTTCCCATGACTTTTCATGTTAATTCGATTTACATAAAGGGACTAAATGCTGGATTCATTTTATTTTCTGAGTACACTACTGTTTTCAGTGTATTATGGAGACATTGGAGGCATTAAAATTCCCTGAAGTTTTATTTTATTGGAAGCAAAAATGTGCCAGGGACACAGATATGCTGTGTAATCTTCTCCTTATAGCAATTTTCCTTGCTTTGGATGAGCTGAATGTCACCAGGATTTCTCAGCCTATGAGTTTTAAAGTCTGTTTTATCTAGACCTTTAATATATAATTTATACTAACCAGATGGGTAACACATTAAACACTGTGCTTAACATGTATGCCTAAGGAAAAGATCTTCCCCATGGATCATGGCTTTAATGTTTACTGGACATTTCCTATTTTTAACATTGATGATATATACTTTTTCTACTTGTGAAGAATCTGTGAGCAATCATTCTGAATGGGCAGTTTTCACAGGTGATATACAATGGCTTAAGACACAGAAAGTACAAGATTTCAAACTGAACCAAAAACTTCATCCAAACTTATATTTTGATGCTGGAGATATACAAACAATGAAACAAAAATCTCGAACAAGCCATTTGCATCTTTTTAAAGCTATCAAAAGTGCAGTGACAATTATGCTGTCCAATCCATCATACTACCTACCTCCACCCAAGCATGCTGATTTTGCTGCCAAGTGGAATGAAATATATGGTAATAATCTTCCTCCTTTAGCATTGTATTGTTTATTATGCCCAGAAGACAAAGTTGCCTTTGAATTTGTCATGGAATACATGGACAGGATGGCTAGCTACAAAGACTGGCTGGTTGAGAATGCACCAGGGGATGAGGTTCCAGTTAGCCATTCTTTAACAGGTTTTGCCACTGCCTTTGACTTTTTATATAATCTATTAGATAATCAGCGAAAACAAAAATACCTAGAAAAAATAGAGATTGTTACTGAGGAAATGTATGAATATTCGAAGATTCGCTCATGGGGCAAACAGCTTCTTCATAACCACCAAGCAACAAATATGCTAGCATTACTGATAGGGGCCTTGGTTACTGGAGTCGATAAAGGATCTAAAGCAAATATGTGGAAACAAGTTGTTGTTGATGTGATGGAAAAGACTATGTTTCTGTTGAATCATATTGTAGATGGTTCTTTGGATGAAGGTGTGGCCTATGGAAGCTATACTTCAAAATCAGTTACACAGTATGTTTTCTTGGCGCAGCGCCATTTTAACATCAACAACTTGGATAGTAACTGGTTAAAAATGCACTTTTTGTTTTATTATGCTACACTTTTGCCAGGCTATCAGAGAACTGTAGGTGTAGCAGATTCCAATTACAATTGGTTTTATGGTCCAGAGAGCCAGCTAGTTTTCTTAGATAAGTTTGTCTTAAGGAATGGAGCTGGAAATTGGTTAGCTCAGCAAATTAGAAAGCATCGACCTAAGGATGGACCAATGGTTCCTTCCACTGCACAAAGGTGGAGTACACTTCATACTGAATATATTTGGTATGATGCAAAGCTCACCCCACAGCCTCCTGTTGACTTTGCCACTGCAAAAATGCACATATTTCCTAACTGGGGAGTTGTGACTTATGGGGGTGGACTGCCAAACACACAGACCAATACCTTTGTGTCTTTTAAATCTGGGAAACTGGGGGGAAGAGCTGTGTATGACATAGTTCACTTTCAACCGTATTCCTGGATTGATGGATGGAGAAGCTTTAACCCAGGACATGAACATCCAGATCAAAATTCATTTACTTTTGCCCCCAATGGGCAAGTATTTGTTTCTGAGGCTCTCTATGGACCAAAGTTGAGTCACCTTAACAATGTATTGGTGTTTGCCCCATCACCATCAAGCCAGTGTAATCAGCCCTGGGAAGGTCAACTGGGAGAATGTGGTCAGTGGTTTAGATGGACTGGTAAAGAGGTTGGTGATGCAGCTGGGGAACTTATTACTGCCTCTCAACATGAAGAAAGGATGTTTGTGAGTGGGGAAGCAGTATTTGCCTATTCTTCAGCAATGAAACTGAAAAGTGTCTATCGTGCTTTACTTCTTTTAAATTCTCAAACTTTGCTTGTTGTTGATCATATTGAAAGGCAAGAAACTTCCCCAATAAATTCTGTCAGTGCCTTCTTTCACAATTTGGATATTGATTTTAAATACATACCATACAAGTTTATGAATATGTATAATGGTGCCATGATGGATGTGTGGGATGCACACTATAAAATGTTTTGGTTTGATCACCATGGCAATAGTCCCGTGGCTAATATACAGGAAGCAGAACAGGCTGCTGAATTTAAGAAAAGGTGGACTCAGTTTGTTAATGTCACATTTCACATGAAATCCACAATCACAAGAATTGCTTATGTATTTTATGGTCCATATGTCAATGTTTCCAGCTGCAGATTTATTGATAGTTCCAGTTCTGGACTTCAAATATCTCTAATTGTCAATAATACTGAACATCGTGTTTCTGTTGTAACTGACTACCAAAACCTGAAAAACAGATTCAGTTACCTGGGATTTGGTGGTTTTGCTAGTGTAGCTAATCAAGGCCAAATAACCCGATTTGGTTTGGGCACTCAAGCAATAGTAAATCCTGTAAGAGATGATAGAGTTATTTTCCCCTTTGGGTTTAAGTTTAATATAGCAGTTGGATTCATTTTGTGTATTAGTTTGGTTATTTTAACTTTTCAATGGCGGTTTTACCTTTCCTTTAGAAAGCTAATGCGCTGTGTATTGATACTTGTTATTGCTTTGTGGTTTATTGAGCTTCTCGATGTATGGAGCACTTGCACTCAGCCCATCTGTGCAAAATGGATAAATACTGAATCCAAGGCAAATGAGAAGGTCATGATTTCTGAAGGGCATCATGTGGATCTTCCTGATGTTGTTATTACCTCTCTGCCTGGTTCAGGAGCTGAAATTCTCAAACAGCTTTTTTTCAACAGTAGTGATTTTCTCTACATCAGAATTCCTACAGCTTACATAGATATCCCTGAAACTGAATTTGAAATTGACTCATTTGTAGATGCTTGTGAGTGGAAAGTATCAGATATCCACAGTGGGCATTTTCATCTTCTTCGTGGGTGGTTGCTATCTTTGGCCCGGGACACTAAACTTCACTTGCAAAACATCCATCTACGTGAAACCAGTAGAAGTAAATTGGCCCAATATTTTGCAGCTAATAAGGACAAAAAACGAAAATTGAAAAGGAGGGAGTCTTTGCCAGAGCAAAATAGTAGAGTAAAAGGAGCTTTTGATAGAGATGCTGAATATATTAGGGCTTTGAGGAGGCACCTAGTTTATTTCCCAAGTGCACGACCTGTGCTCAGTTTAAGTAGTGGTAGCTGGACATTGAAGCTTCATTTTTTTCAGGAAGTTTTAGGAAGTTCATTGCGGGCATTGTACATAGTAAGAGACCCTCGAGCTTGGATCTATTCAATGCTATATGGTAGTAAACCAAGTTTTTATTCTTTGAAGAATATACCAGAGCACTTAGCAAAATTGTTTAAAATAGAGGAAGGTAAAAGCAAATGTAATATGAATTCAGGCTACGCTTTTGAGTATGAATCACTGAAGAAAGAACTAGAAACATCCCAGTCAAATACTGTCTCTTTATTATCTCATTTGTGGCTAGCAAACACTGCAGCAGCCTTGAGAATAAATACAGATTTGCTGCCTACCAGCTACCATCTGGTCAAGTTTGAAGATATTGTTCATTTTCCTCAGAAGACTACTGAAAGGATTTTTGCTTTCCTTGGAATTCCTTTGTCTCCTGCTAGTTTAAACCAAATACTGTTTGCCACTTCCACAAATCTTTTTTATCTTTCTTATGAGGGAGAACTATCACCATCTAATGCTAATATCTGGAAAAAAAACTTGCCTATAAATGACATTAAACTAATTGAAAACATCTGCTGGACACTGATGGATCGTCTCGGATATCCAAAGTTTACAGACTAAATGCTGCAGGTCGGCAAAAATTTGCACTAATGTATCCCAACCTACTTTGTGGATATGAATTAAAACTTTGTTTATTCTTGTACATGTGTGTATGTTTGTAGAGAGTGGGTATATGTTCAATCTGTTATTTGCACAGAATAATATTTTAAAAATAGGTACCATATTTGGCCTAGCAGGTTTTATTTTTATGTTACCACTTTCCTTGCCTTGGTTTCTGAATTTTTTTTTTCTGCTAAAATGTTTCCACTACAGAGGTATATATATTCTGGGGCTCTGGGAATATAGGAAGATTTTAATGGATTTTAACTCACCTTCTTTGGAAACTGCTAATCTAGCTTGGGACCTCAAGTACTACTAAAGGCCTTGCAATTGCTGCTTTACCCAGTCATCTCTTGTAAGATGGACTACAAAAGTTCCTTATGTTTTGAAAAGGTCTATCACTTATCTTGCACAATGAAAAAGAGAAATAAAAAAGAAAAAATTCTTTTATTTTGTGTAATGTTCAGTGAAATCATTTGGGAAATGATAGACGTTCCTATTAGAACTTTTTGAAAATATAAAGTTTTTTTCCCTATTAGTCTTAAGAAATAAGACTTTGAACAGTAGATGCTGAAATTTGCTGTACTATTTTGGAAATGCTTCTCAGTTGCCTTCCTGAAGGTATACCTGTTCATCATCACACCACACCCACCATATCCAGCCTTTCTATCATTGTGAACAAAAGAGTCAGTAGTTACTACGTACAAAACTTCTTGCTTTGAAAGTCCCAACACCCTATTTCCTCCAGTGATTAATTTTGTGTTAAAGACTGACACAGACTTATAATCAAATTTAGTGTGTGTCAGTACCACATTATGACTCAAAGCAACAGCAGTCTGCTGCCAATGGTGGTTTTTTTGGAGAAATGGAGGTGAGGATTGGGTAGGGGGGCAGGGTGGTACTGGCTGTAAACAATTAAAAAGCTGCCTGACTTATACTGTTTCTATTTGAATTTATAGGCTGCCTGTGTCTACAAAAGTTGAAGGCAATTGAGAGATGATGTCAGAAGCATCTGTTCTCTTACCATCTGCATCTTATTATAAATGCAACCAACATAAAATGTGGTTCATTTTAGTTAGTATTTTCTCAAATCAAAAATGCTCTTCTATTATAAGCCAGTGAAGTAATTGCAATGTGCTGGCTGAACATTATCAGGAAGCACCAAGATTTCATGATAATCTGTGCAGATTGCAGTCTTCTTCCTGATGTTTCAAACTACAGTTTCCTCAAGGTCTAACATTTGGAGTTAGTTACTCTGACCTAGATAAAAGTGGTTTTGTCTCAGTAGTTTGTTCCTGTGTCTAAATGTGCCTCCAGAGTGATAAAACTGAGGATTTTTCACATTCCAGCAGAATATTACTTAGCTGTCATTTCTTTTCTTTGATTATGGCTTGAGTTGAGACTGCTCCATGTCCCCTATATTTGTTCTTCCTACTTAGGACTCATAATTTTGCCTTCATGTTAAAATGAATAGAAATTAATAGATTGAAGACTCAAATCTACATTTCTATTTTCAAGTAGGATTATTTTATTTCAGGTTGGTCAGTAAACATGTGAAATTGCTACATGGACGATAATACTATTTCCGTTATTGGTCAGAGTCTCACTGCTTTCAATTCCCAGAATATGATGTTAAATCAGATCAAATAGAAAAGCTCTAGGGTGTAAGAGCAGTACATTATACTAAAGTAAGAACTAGAAATGGGTACAGGCCCAGAGAAGACAGTGAAAGCTGCTTCTGTCTTTCTTTGAATATTGTACAGAAATGCACCCATGGACAGAAGGTGGTGAATGGGTTATGTGGAGGAGAAAGGGAAGAAGAGATTTAGAAAATTAAATCTTAGTAATTTAGATATGGATCATGAGAATGTTTTAATATGAATCACAGTGGATCCTAGACTTCAGCTTCACTGAACTAAACTTTCTTAACCCAGAGTAAATGTAAGACATGAGCCCTTTTCTCAGGTAATTTCCACAATGAAATCTTCTGAAGACCTTTCAAATCCCTTCAGGGGAGTATTGTATATGGGAAAATAATGAATTGAATTTGCCTGGATAGGCTCATGCCTGAACTCTGCTGCCTTACAATTTGAGTACATAAGGTAAGTGACACTTGACACCTCTTCATTCCGATTACCCACTAAGTTTATTACCTACTTGCAAATAGGATTATCATTTTTTATTGTCTATGAAGAATAAGAGCATTTTAAAATATCATATCTGTAAAAGCCATTCCTTTATCAATTTCCTCAAAATTAAGCCTGCTTGGTACAACTGCTTATTAAAAACTAACATTGGAATTTTGAGAAATTGGGTTATCAGATAACAAAGTAGGGAAACATTGTCATAAAATTTACAGAAATTTCCAACAAGTATGGATTTACTATAAAGGAATAGAAAAAAAACCCATCCTAAAGCTAAAACTCATTTAAAGTTGAATTTTTGAAAAGCCTGGACGTTAAATTTATGAATATGCTGAAATCGAATTATTTTTATCAATAAGATAGAATGATATGTACATATTAAACCTAGGTTCCACCAAATAACACATTTGGTTTCTTTAGACAAGCAGAATAAATAACTGTCTCTTAAGAATGGAACAGTCTTTCAAGTTTTAGTAGGTGTCAGGACCTGTTAAGTTACGCTTTGCAAATGTCATCAAAGAACCATCTAACTACTCACATACTAGCATTCCATGTCATGTCATGTTACAATCTCACTGTCTGGACTTTTAATTGATATCGTTGCTCAGAAGAGTTTGTTCATTATGACAAATCTTAGACATTCTTTTTGTATGAAGCCTGTCATTAAATTTTGAGTAATCTAAATACTACAGTTTTACATTTTCAACGACTAAGAAAAATTTAGAGGAAAATAACATGCAGATGTAAAGATGCTTAACATTCTAAAATATATCAAGACATTGAAAGTTGGAATTATTTCCTGCTCATTTGTGTTGTGCAAATTGTCTAATGTTTCTACTTATTTTATTTCATTTTAGCAGAGAAAACATCCCAAAAATAGGCAATATCTAAATGACTTAAAGCTTGAACAGATATATTCCACTCCAGAGGAGTTGGATGGAAAGGATAGGGGATAAAGGGTGGGAGGGCGGAACTGGGAGGGGTGGAAAGAGGACACTGTGATGGAGATGTAACTTGAAGTAATAAATAAACATTAAAAAAAGATTTATAACATTCTTAGTTTAGATATTTGTGTTATACAATTATGTAGGTTTATATGGTAGCTAGGAAAAATAATACATTTATTTTATTATCAAAATATATTCAGTGAAATGTATAAACTGGGGATTTCCTGAAGTTTTTTTTTTTTGGAGGGGTGTTGTTTTGGTTTTGTTTTGTTTTGGTGTTTCATGCCATTTTCCAGTTGCTCAGGAAAGAAAACAGATGAAAGGTCATCCCCAGTTAATATAAAAATGAAGAGCTAAAGTGAGTTTGGCTGTGATTGCAATAATCTTTGTCATGCACCTCTTTAGGTCTTTGGGTCATAGCATTGGCGTATTGCATGCCACTAAATAAGCATAAGTTGGAGAATGCAGGCTTTATTAATATCAATGCTCATTTCTACAAGTTCAATTAATAGACTTGAGATCCTGCAACTTTAGTGATGAGCAACTCTCCTTCTGGCCTGCTAATTTTCTTCTAAGACATGACTTTGTAACCTTAAATAATAAGGATGTGTCTGTGATCCTCATGTGTGCTTAACAAATGCCCCCCTCATTGGTATGATTTCATCCATGAATAATAACTAAGAAGAAATCTCTTGCTACATGAGGCAGTCTTAATTGGTACTTCAAAGAACAGTCATGGTGAAGAATTTTTAACTTCAATATTATGACTTGTCATATAAATATAAAAAAATCATTTTATATATTACATATATGCAGCCCTCACTCTTCTCTGTACTTACACATTACATATAAATTTTAAATCCATATCAAATGATTTGCTTAAATGAGACCTGCAGATAAATATTTTGTTCAAATACTGACATAGGCAAGTGTTCTAGTGCTAGAATTTATATTTCATTCCCTAAAATGAGTAAAATTATTGGTACTTATTTAATACTCATACCTAACTAATCTAACGTGATAATGAAATTGCTCCAAGCATTTGATCTTAAGGGATTCCCGATAAGAAAAAATTCTGAGAGAAGCATGAGTTTTAGGAGAAGGAACTTTCTACTAACAGTAGTAAAAGGCTATCTTAATTCATTTTCCTCTCCTTTCCATAATACCTTCACAACCAAAAGTACCTCCAGATAAGCATAATACCCAATATGATCCTCAATCCAGGGAATGTATTATGGAAACTGAATCATATAACTCGCATACATGGGACTCACCATCTGATCAGAATTTTAAAAGATCCTACTATACTTATTTGAAGCATATTGTCTCTCAAATTTTGTAACTAAAACAGTCAAATCAATATATACAATACACTATATACAAATGATTTTTTTAAATATAGAAAAATGTCTTACATTAAAAAAATCTGTTCTTTGTGTACAATGCTATAAGGGAAAAGAGGAGAAGAAATAAAGGAATAAGGAGAGGAACAAATTTGTGAAGTGACAGGAAAGGAAGGAGGCAGGAAGTAATGTGTTAGCATTTTTTACCTTCCTATTTGGGAGAGCCAGTTCAGCTTACAACACTGTGACTTTACACTCTGTCAAAAGAACTACACAAATAATATTATCTGAATTAATCTGTAATCACTACATAAGCAAAGTTTCATCAAGCATGTCATGGTAAAGAGAATGTTTTTGTCCTTATTTCACTATATTGAAAGATTACTATATGATTTTATTTATATTTGTTTTCTTAATTATATGTTAACTCCATTTTGACTGAGGAAATAGATTTTGTTGTAAAACTGTTCAAATTGTGTAGAACTTTAAAGTATTGCTGTTTTTAACTTATTTGAATTATTTTGATTTGATACTTTGACATACTGTATCACAAAAGTTACAGGGATGATTTATTTTTATATAAGAAAAAATTAACACAACCAAAAATATGAAATTGTACATATAATATTTCCAGTAAAATATTAAAAAATGTATAGTGAATAAGATTCCACATAAGGAAGATAGGCTTTTGTTGTTGCCTTTCAGACATTAACTCGAGTGTCCCCTCTTTTATGAAAAAATGAGGCTGGGAATGATTTATTGTTGAGTTCTGTGGGTTAGTTAATATATTTGCATAAATATTTATAGTAGTAACTAGACGTATACTTTTCAAATCACATAAGATAACTTGGGGATGGTCTACATTTATGCTTTCTAGAAGAAAAGTGCTAAAAGTGCTGCTTTGCCCTATTATTCATCTCAAAGCCTACCTGCTTAAAATCTATCATTAATATTGTATATCTAGACCTTATTTCTTAATAAGGCTAATATAAGCACTCAGATAACAGGCAGGTAGATCTCTGTGACTTGGAGACCATCTAGATCTACATAATGAATACTCAGGAGTACATAATGAGACCTGGTCTAAAAATAAAATAAAATTAAACCTAATGGACTTAGAGAACACTGGTCCCATTTTTTTTAAAAAAATATTTTAAACTACAACTTATTTCTCAAAGTATTTTTTTCACTTTGAATTCAATGGAGAAAACTAGAACTAGTGGGGCAGGGGGCAAGCAGACAAACTAATATTCTGTGACTTAATCAAAGCTCTTAGCTTTTAGGATAACCTCCAAATGCAAAATGAAAAGTATAGTTCCTCATAGCCTGAACTTTGATACTTCCCTATTACCAAGTAACACTGCAGATGACTGGTATGACAAAATTAAACACTAGTCAATTCATCAAAATTCACCTTCCTAGCTTAGTTTTTCTTTGTTTCTTCAGAAGGACAACCTTCAGAAGGCCACTGATACTAGGCCTAGGATATATGTCTCTACCAGCTGAATATTGTATGGAAATTAATTCACCCCTTTCTCCCCAGAAAACCACTAGGCATTTCTATTAAATCTGAATTAGCAGTTCAAACTCCCCTCTCAAGGTGATTTTATTTCAGCCATTTTGTTCTCTTTCCTACAAAAATGATTGTTTTGAGCTGATATAGAATCAACTTTTAAGGTCTCCATACTGTCAGTTTTTTGGGGGTGGGGGTGGTAGGTGTTTGTGTGTTTTATAGAGGAGGTATTGGTTGCTGATGATTCTGCTTTGAAAGATGCAAATATGAAACCATACATCAGAGAACTATTTTTCCAAATCCACAAATTTTATTTTCTTACCACACCTATACTAAAATTAAGGTTGGGTAAAAGCTTTCTTTCTTTTTTAAATTTATTGACTGTAATGGAGAATAGGAAATAGCTTCTATCTAGACTATAGAAAGAGCACCTAAGATTTAAAAAATAAAAAAAAAATAAGGAAAATCACAGAGGAAGGGGCATGGGCATAAAGTCCTACCTTTAGCTGAGGAATTTCTTGCTAAGTTCTTTAATAGTGTGACACCTGGTACGTTGTGTACAAACCAGGCTCCATTGTCAGGAGTGACCAAGACAAACTGGATTCATTGGGGAGAATAGGATGGTGTGAAGGAAGGTGGGAAAAAGAGAGGAAAGAAGAGGGAGAGAAAGAGACAGTGTGTATGTGTGAACTTGTATGATATTGGATCTGTAGAGTGCTGGGAAAGGATCTGGGAGTGGAAGGTTGAATATTATCAAAATACATTGTATAAAATTTTCAACGAATTAAGAGCATTCACATTTTTAAGTATTTATTATACTATAAATCTATTACATAAAATCAAGGTGACATAAGTATTGTAACAAAAACACCTTTTGTGAATATAACAAAAAGTAAACCATTGTCTATTTCTTTGGGAAGGTAAGTGTGTATCTTTTATGAGAACAACATAACTGTTATGTTACAGTTCCTCTCTACTAACATCAAAGTTTGCTTTGGGCATAGAATTTCCATTTGAAGAATTTTATCCCATATGAAAAAATGTTGAAATACATACAAAAAGATATTTATTATAGCATAATTTATAGATCAAGTACAATTTTTTATTAATTGATTATAAAATAATTTCATTTTTATTTAGAATAAAATGAGTAGCTGTTATTCTGAAGTATATTAAAAAGATGTGATTATGTCAATGTGATTAAATATTAGTAATTTGAAGATAGTCAACTTGATGTTCATATTTTTATGAACATAAATTATATAAATGTTCTGACATTTTTTGCATAGGCAAACACATTCACACATACACTTCTGAGGCATAAATCATATAGCAACAGCAATGATTTCTGATAATTGAAATTTCACATATTTTGTAGTTTCTTTTATTACCATAACTGTCTCAATAAGAGTTGTAGTAAAAGTTTGGAATTCAAAGCATATCTTGCAGATTCTGAAGAGATTAAATATAAAATTTAGAAACAGAATAGATACTAAGCAAATAGTGGTTTAGCCTAAAAATTATTTAAAGAACTTGAAATGAGATCCTAAACAAAAGTAGAAAATTCCTTATTCAAAAAATTGATACTTTAGAAATAATACTGCTAATTAGGTAGTGATTCAATTAAGTTTCAAAGAAAAGGGTAGTGAATGTCTTTTACATCCAATTACTGGGTTAAAAAAATCCAACTATATATATACTTTTTAAGATATATGTCGGCTGACATGGGATGAAGCTTAAATAAAGCTATGTTTATAAAATATTGCTATAAATTATGGAAATATAGAATTGTAATTTTATGGACATTATAGAAATTATTTTAATTCTAGTTAATTTTTGAATCAGGCATTTAAATTTTTCTCCTTTGCCTCCTTTCATTGAATTATGAAATGGTAATATTGATTAAAATGAATTATTAATAAGGATGTTGATGTCACTGAATAATTAGCATTGCCAAGGGAGAACACTTCACAGTCCTTTGCCAAACCAAAAGCTAAAAGTAAACACTTAGGAATAAACTTTGAAAACACTAATTTTTAGGCATCGTGAATGGAAAATGGAATTACAAATATGTAATTGATCCTCTTGATGTTGCCACTTAATTCCCTAATTAATATTCTGTTCTTAGTTAGGAGATGCTAAGGCAATTTCTGTTCAGCTAGAGATCAGATGCATCACATCTGATATCACTATAGAGTGGTCTTCAGATGCCATATATTTCCTAAATTTTGATATGTTTTTCAGCTTATTTGATTTGATTGACTTATTTTTGTCATTTTGTACTTCAAAGTTACCATTATTAGTTTTCAAATATAGCAGTATTTGCTATTATTTTGATAAGCTTACAATAAATAATTTCTATTATTTCAGCACCTGGAGTGTTTTTGGAATTCAACTTTATGGGTCTATATGCAGTCAGTAGTTAGGAAGCATCACTTCTTTATGGCAAAGATATAATATAGAGCAGAGCCTATATATATATATGGAGAATACATGCAAACACATACACCTGTGTGTGTGTGTGTGTGTGTGTGTGTGTTTTCTATGGAGTAGAGAGAACCCAAGTCACATATACCTGTGAAATATGTATGTATATAACTATATTAGTTAACATATATTAAACAGGTCATGGGGCCCCCATAGCTATGCAGATAGAGCTCCATCTCCTAATACTTCCCACTCTATATGTCCTCTAGACCTTCCCTGAGATCTTCAGACCACATGTAGTTAGCACAGAATTGCATACAATGGTTCTATGCAATAGACAGAATAGGTCACAGATACCTAGGTCATTATCCCTTAACTCTGCTTACTGTTTTCTATCAATGCCAACAGTCAACAAGCTCAGTTGTGATGATCTTTGGTAAGCAGCCCGGCTGGTCATATTAAAAAGGAGTTTGCTCTGCTCAGAAGATAGTGCTGTTCAAGACACATAACATATGTATATGTAAGTATGTGTGCTCATATGCATATATGTAAGAATATGTAAGCATACACTTGGAGGCAAGAGCTCAGACTTAAGTGTCATTATTATTCAGGAGCCAGATTCCCTATTTTTTGTGACCAACTCTCACTTTACAACGAAAGGTAGCTTCTTTGTCTAGATTGGCTGGCCAGTGTCCCCCAGGGATTCTTATGACTCCACCCCCACCCCACTGTTTCTAGGTTTTTCTTAGACATGGTTAGTTACGTGATAAAAAAATTCTGATATTACTTCAATAATTATTATTAAAGACATCATAGCAAGTGATCTTGCATGTATTTTATTTTACATTATCGTATATTACAAATCTTTATTTTACAATCAAAATGTTTCATGAACATCAGATCTTGTGTAAAGTGGTAGTCATGTATTATGAATTATAAAGTTGGAAATCTACCATCTGTACTTTTAAAATTGGACAGAAAATTGCAGTTCCTGTCTGAATTTATGCATACTAGCCACAAAATAGATTAAAAGTATTTCTTAACCATCATTTCTCAAGTTTCTTGAAATGTCAGGGTTATCTTGCTAGACTGCACTCCTATAATACCTCAGGACACTTGAAATAAAACTCAGATCCCAGGATGGAGCTCTTACTAGTCTTTTCCAAAAGATGTAACTTACAGATAAAAGATAACAAATATCTCAGATACAGTTTTGAAGGTTTATGATAAGCTAATGAACTATTCATAACCTTTATAGAACATTAGGTATTGATACTCATATTCCTTCAAAGAGACTCCACTAAGCAAGCATCCTGAAAGTATACACATTTTCAGTAAATAATTAGTTTAATTCTAAAGAAACAGAAATAATCCCACATCTTTTAATTATATATGACTTATGTTTAATGTTTTTATTATTCATAGAAATATAAAACACTATACAAATTAAATAACTTACCTACTAAAAGAGATATGTATGCTTCCATTTCCAAACATAGATTAATTAATATTCTGCCTGAATTTGAAAGATTAAACCTCTTTTGGTTGGAATTATCTAAGTATTTTGGAAATTTCTATTAACATGGACATAATGAAACCTTTCTAATTATGACTCAAAGTTTGCATACTTGAACTTCACTTCAGATGTGGGACAACTAACTGTAGAATAAACTTCTTACAGATAGTTGAAACAGCTAGTTTAAACTCTAAAATGTTACAAGATCAAATAAATACTAGAAGATACTGTAGTGTAATCAAAAGTTAGTAGAAACTGTAGATTTTCAGTCTGATGAAGGAAGAACATAGATGATTTCTTGGTTGTAATTCACACTAGGAGGAAAGGAAGGTAACAACTTACATTTTCTGTTCATCACACTCATGAAAGGGATAACACAACTGACTTTTGGGTTGGTGGTCATGCAGCTTAAAGCCAGCCTTGCTCCACACAGGGCCAGTAACATGCCCACCGGATAAGGGAAGAAAATGACAGAGAGACTGGACCACACTTGATTTGCATGAACCCAACTGTCTGGATGACCTTTACTAACAAATGCTGAAACGTGGACTTTTGCATATCTATTTAAAGAAAAACAACGAAACTGGATTTTAACCTGCTGTTCAAGAGACTGCAATCTGAAAAGCTATTATAAAGAAAACCTTGATACATTTGATCACATGAAACAAAATGCTAATAATTTTCATTGCATAGTAAAATATGCCAAAAAATTTAAAAAGAAAAGTGGAGAAATATGTACTACTGTTTCCTGATATCATGAATTCATGGTGACACAAATAAATCACAAGGAGCTCAAACACTAAAACAATGTGATTATCAATATGAAATGTGTATTTAATCTGAACATAAGGAGGTGATAAGTTTGGTCTCCCTGACAATAAATATTGGCATAAAATATACTATATTGAGGCATTAACATTAATATGAAATTATTTTTAAATTACACCTTTAATCACAACACTTGTGAGGCAGAGTCAGGAAAATCTCTGTGAGTTCAGATAAGCCTGGTGTACAAGGCAAGTCCGGGACAGTGAGGGCTATTACACAGAGAAACCCTGTCTCAAAAAATCAACCAATCAACAACAGCAAAGCAAACAAACAAACAAAAAACTTGAAAGCATAGTAAAATGTTATTTCAACAAGAGTATATAGAAATATGAACGTTACATTGAACTTGCAAACTTATTTATTAGAAATCCAAATCTAGGTACATAGTGAAATGTAGAAAAAAAATCTAACAAATCTCGGATATGTATTAACTTTTAATCTACAGTCCAAATTCTAGGCATTTATTTAGAAAAAGTGTCTTATTCAGTGCAAAATGCATGCTATGTGACCACTAACATTATTTTATTTAAATATAAAAGCATGCAAATAAAGTTTTACCCATAAATTTAAATATAGACCTAAATGAAAAAAAAAACAGTTGCTTAGTTTCATTTGCTTATTTATGTATTTATTTGAGAATGTACTGAGGGCTAAATAGAGAACATTTTAGGCAAGCATTTTACCACAAAGCTGCAGCTGCAGGCGAATAAATACTTCTAAAAAAAAACCCTTAAAAATGTGATACTCTGTTTTTCTAACAGGCTGAGGGGTTCTTTTTTTAATTAACTGTATGAAAGTACAGTAATAATTGATACATTTGATTTTTTTAATTTTGTTTTGTGTTATTTTTTATACACCTTTATTTTAAAATCTCTTCTACATATTTCTTCTGGTTTTCATTCAGCTGTTCTCTATATACCATGTGAATTTTGATCTCTGGTCAGCAGCATGTTTCTGCATTTTAGTTGCTTTCTTTGTGTGTATATCTGTGTATGTGTATAATGGGGTGTAGGTGGCAATGTCAGGGACCTCCCCAAGCCTCACATCCTGTGGGGGGGAGAACAATCCACAGGAGGTGAAGGATTAAATTGGACAGTGCTATCTTGCAAGCACTGTGTCAAAATATTCCAGACTGATCTCATAGTGTACTTTTTTTTAACCTATTGACATTTTTTATTTCATTTTAATAGTACGTTTTTATTTTTTCATGTTAGAAGAGGTGTGTCTCTTAGATTTCTAAAAGCCCAAGTCAGATTCAGTTTCTCTCTCCCTGCCTCCAACTGAATAGGCAGTTGATTTTTCAAGAAAAAGCAATTCTCCCTCTGCTCTTGCAGATAAGGCAGTATCATGATTCAGTCTGTGTCCTACCACCTCCAGTCTACAGACTCACTAGCACTTCAGAGAAAATGTTCAACTCAGCCATGCCCTTTCACCCTTGACATCCCTGGTCATTGCTGGCTGCACCACTGAAAGTCAAAGACACACCAAAGACCCTGGATATCAGAGTTAGAATTTGAAGACTTGAGACATGACCATGAAAGGAAACACTTGACAAAAATAGAAAGCTGATATAAAATTGTACTCAGATCCAGTAAAAGAGTGGACTATAATATCCATGAAAAAATAGTTTGCATATTTCTGAGTTAGAAATCTTAGGAATTTCATCTTGCTAATCAAATCATATTTGCCCATCCAATTAGAATCTCCATATTTTTTCTTAATTTTAAAGAAACTACTTTCAAAAGGTTTCCACTTTTCTGAAATTATACCACAAAGATTAAAAGTGCCAGACATTTGTTTGAGTTCTATAATAATCTGTCTGGGATTCTATACAGCATGCCAGATAGTCAAAACCTTTTTTCTTCCTGGTTTTATTTTTGTTGCATTAGTTATCATTCCTAGCTTTCTGATATCTATAAATATTAAAACTATGCCCTTTATCTGTCTTCCTCCTGTACATTAATTAAATTTTTAACATGACAGGGCTAAGAGCCAACACAGTATAATATTTTGCTGAAGACTATTAAAATTTTTAATTTAATATGTGATTCACCCTATTAATGATTTACCTGCAAAATGATCCAATCCATGCCAAATTGAGTTATATAAAGGCAGGTTTATTAGATAGGAGAGGGAAAGAGAAAGGCATGCACACACACACACACACTCACATATATATATATATATACAGAGAGAGAGAGAGAGAAAGAGAGAGAGAGAGAGAGGGAGGGAGGAGGGGCAGGGAGAGAGGGGGGAATAGAGTGAGGAGGAAGACAGAGAGGGTGGGGAAAAGAGAGGCAGAGACAAGATGCAAGCCCAACTTGTCTGGATTATATAAGAAAGGGCCTTGGGGGTGGGGCATGTACTGTAACAAGTAGAAACTGAGGCATGAGGGGAGAAGACACACCTAACAAGTGCACTGACAATATTTTGGAATTCAATTTGACTTTACAACTTGAACTTTCTGTTAAAAAATATTATCTTCCTATGACTTGTTTTCTTTATTATCAACATGGGATGGATTTTATAATAGTTTTTTATCATACCTTTCCTTCAAAGGTCAGTTTTGGGTTTTGGTTTCTTTAGGGCATTTTTTTGTGGTGTGTGTGTGTGTGTGTGTGTGTGTGTGTGTGTGTGTGTGTGTGTGTGTGTGTG
>CAJQZJ010027883.1:21074-40191 GCA_907164525.1 Lophiomys imhausi | reverse complement strand
GTGTGTGTGTGTGTGTGTGTGTGTGTGTGTGTGTGTGTGTGTGTGTGGTTACTATGCTTTGTGTGTGGAGGTCAGAGGACAACAGCATGGAGTCAGTTTTGTTTTCATGTTATGCCAGTTCCAGGTATGAAACTCAGGTTGCCAGACTTTAGCAGTAAGCACCTTAACATCCTGGGAAATCTTGCTGGCCCTGCTTTCAAATTTCTAATGTCATCTATACTTTGCCACATTAAAAAATGACAAGTAAAAAATAAAATTGAAATATAAGAAAGAGAAATGCAGGAAAAACATTTTTATCATTAGCTTTAATAGACAAAATCATATTCCAACATTTAGATCAAATCTGCTAGAGAAGGGAATATTGAAAACTGTGCAGTCAAGTAGTGCACTAGGCAGTCTATATAGAAATATAATTGTTGCCGGGCGGTGGTGGCACACGCCTTTAATCCCAGCACTTGGGAGGCAGAGGCAGGCGGATCTTTGTGAGTTCAAGGCCAGCCTGGTCTACAAAGTGAGTCCAGGGCAGCCAGAGATATTCAGAGAAACCCTGTCTCGAAAAACCAAAAAAAAAAAAAAAAAAAGAAATATAATTGTTGCAGCTTTTGTTTTTCTGCAGCTGTTAACAGAAGTTATGAGGGGAATAAAGATCAATATATTATACTCCTATGTGAATGTTTTGAATCATTCCTATGAATGACAGTGAATAACTTGGTATGGAAAAACTCATTTTGCTCATTAATTGATATAGTATTTATTGGGTAAGTAACGAGATCATTACTAAGCAGTAGCAGTCTTAACTGTCCATATTTCCTAGTACTCACATGGAAAAATCAGGCTTAGAATGGTACACTGTTTAAATGATGATAAAACATTCAGGAGTAATTTCAGAACACTTAAAGTATTTATTTGTCTCCCACATAAAGCATGGAATGCTTTTCCATCACAGTTTATCGTCAATTCTTCTACAGATGTATTCATTACTCATGTAATGTTATTGATAAATTAAATTATATGCAATTTTTCATATTTAATAATAAGAATGAAACTAGTTTATTACTATCTATAGTTGGTCATGCAGTAATTCAAACATCACCAAGAGAATTTCCTATCGAAATGTGTTGCTCATCAGAATGACATGATAGCTTTCATTTTTGTATCATATCAACGTTTTAAAATATATTAGCTTATAAAAATATAACCAATTTCAATCAATTTATTTTATTATTAGCAATCTAATGAACATTCCAGGGCCTAATAGGAAAATCTCTGTATCATAGTTTATTTAAAAAATTATCTCATATAGAATTTTAATGAGCATATTGTTGTGTCTGACAGGAAAACCTTTGTATTAAAATCCTTCAAATGGTTTTCATTAGCCTTTATAAATGAAGAAATACTTTGTATTTCTCAAGCCAAAAAAAGCAACAACAAAAAAAAAAACAGACAAATAAAACTGTGGTACATCTACACAATGTTTCTCAGCCATGAAAAATAATGAAATCATGCAATTTACAGCCAAATGGATGGAACTAGACAAGCTCATCCTGAGTGAGCTAACCCAGACTCAGAAGGATGCACATGCCATCTATTCACTTATAGTAGGATTTCAGCCATATAGTACAGGATAACTATACTACAACCAATGCACCGAAGAGAACAGGAACATAGACTTTGTTAAGGAACATAGACTTTGTTACCTCTCAATGAGACACTTTGCCCTAGTAGTGCTGCCTTGTAAGCCCCCAGTCATATGAGGAGTCTCTTTGCTCTCATATGACTACTGAACTGGGGCAGGAGACTGATATGTAGGGCCACTCCTCTCTGGAGGAGCGGGTTGGAAGGGATAGGAAGAAGAGGGTGGGAAGGAGGGACTGGGAGGGGTGAAAGAGGGCACTGTGATGGAGATGTAACCTGAAGTAATAAATAAACAAAAAAAAATTTAAAAAGAAAATAATTAAGCCTGCCTTTAAGTTCCACTCTACATTCTTATTTTGCTATTTGTTTCATGTCCAATTAGCAACTATATTCTTCTCAGAGAATTTAATTTACATCTTTAAGTACACACTAATTTTTTTATTTTTTAATTTTACAAATTCCAGAAAAGAGAAAAATATTTCCAAACAGAAAAAATATTATAAATATAATAACATAAAATATGTATACAAGTTCTGAGATTCATTTAATCATTTCACTCTAATCTAGAAATCACAAGTCAATTAGCTATTAAAATTTTAGAATGGATAATTAGCTAAATATTTTTAAATTAAAATCCCATGGAAAATCTTTCTGAATATCCAAAATAATATATTTGTTAACCATTGTAATATTTCTATCCATATGCAGATTGCTGTGGTGATTAGTTACCATCAAAGAGTTAAATTCCTGAGTTTAACTGTCTATTGTCTTCACATATAGACCCATTGAAAAGACCTCCATCGAAAGACCTATGAGGTATAGGTACTTCTGTTCTAGCAAATTCAAGACACTTATGTCAGAAATTTGAAGAAAGCATTTTGACTTGTGAGCATTTTCTGCTCATCTTGGATCAACAAACTGTACTGTGAATAAGTTTGAGCAAAAATATGTAAGGTATACACGTATATCTATAAAAATCTATAAACTATATCATTTATTTATAAAACCTATAAACCAATAAATTGTTAAAAACCAGTTTATTGATTCATGTATATTAGAGGAATTCTATACCTTTCCCAAAATACACATTCAGAAGATGCAAATATTCTGCTTCCCTAATCTTTTTAGTATAATTTGATTATATTTTACCATAATTTAAATTTGGACTAGCCACATAAAAATTGTAGATACTTTCATGTAATTTTAATGGTACAGAATATCACACATTTTTTTGTGGATCCACAAGTTGCTATGCATCAAATATCTGCTCATGGAATTCTGTCCAGGAGGTTTTACATGATTTGAACTACATAAATTAAATGACGTACTCTGATGTAAACATGAGAGAGTTACAGAAAGTCTACTTCAAAAACTGTTAATGTCCCTATATCATTTCATTTTCTGTCATAATCACTCTAAGTATGTTCCTCTCTCAGAGAGAGATGGGAGGGAGAGAGTGAGAATATGTTAATCCTGCATGGAGAAGGAGTCATAAAGCCATATATCTAACCACAAAGCTATCTTCAATTGACACTTTCTGGGAGGGTGAATATCATAATTCTCCTGTGGAGTGACACTGGGTGTTTCAACCACACTCCAGGACAGGCCCTATGTCCAGGAGTAGTTGAGCAAAACAAAACAAACTTTGTGGGCTTTGCATCCTTTGTTCTTTTGGGTTTTTTTTTGTTTTGTTTTGAATTTTGTTTTCTTTTGAGAGAAGACAAGAACATAGAATTTATTTAAAAATAAAAGGTTGTAGTCAGATTCTTAATTAATAGTTGATTTGGTACCACATTCAATTTATACTTGGTAGCTTTCTCGTTTACTTTTATTTTAGATTCTTTGTTCTAAGGAGGTTGTTCTTTCTCTTCTTCAATAAGTGGAGATTTCTGAATTATCTTCCAAGTCCCAGATTTATTGTTCTCTTATGCACAAAACATTTTTGATTTCTGATTCTTTTTGAACATTGCTCTCTTTTGTCTCCAATTTGTTAAAAACAAATTGTACATGCTTTCTCAGCACTTAACACTTCTATGACTTATCCCTGCCTTGTAGCTAAAGAGGGAAGATACACTATGTACTACAGCAAGATAATTTTAATTGTTTGATTTATTTGCATGACCAATACATGAGATATTCCTGAAGAAAGACTGTTGACTAAGTGTCTTAAAGAATCTACTCCTGTGATGTTCCTGATGACTGAGGACCTGTTCCAGAGTCTGTGTTCCTGACAAATGAAGACTTTCCTCAGAGACCGTATCCTTCTAAAGATTAGGATTAGTTGTTAGATAATAGTTGTGGGTAGAGGAATTCATAGGATGAGGGCTAATGTTAGTGATAGAGTGGGAGCTCAAATGAAAAGGAGGATTGAAGTTGCTGATGGTTGAAGGGATTATTTAAGGAATGGTATTATGGCATCTGTGAATGGTTGTAGAATGCCATAGGGTCCTACGATGTTGGGTACTTTACAAAATTGTATATAGCTTAGAATTTTTCATTCAGTTAGTTCGGTATAGTTTTTATCTTCTATAGTTCTATGAGTATATAAGATTATAGTAAAGAAAAAACCCATACAAACAAAAATTATATATATTTAAATGAATATCCATCTCTCTATACACATGTTCATACATAAAAGGAATGACGAATAGACATGTATATGTGCAAATCTCTTTACTAATATTCCTCAAGGAATATCAAAGTTATATGAACAGAGGTTTGCAATATTAGGATTTGGACTACACAAATGTATTCAAGTATCCCAAAATATCTCAAATATTTACACAGGAGCATGAAACAGATTACATTCTGTCAAATAGTAAACAAATAGCTTCTGCTCCATACTTTTCTAATACTAGATCATGGTTGAACATTTCTCATTGTTAATTTTTTTTACTTTGATTTAAAAAAAATTACAATAGGTTGGTATGGCTTACTCTCTTGTCAAGAACACTCTTAATGCGTTAGCTGATACTCAATTTTATTGCTTTTAAGTGTGGAATTTTTTGTTTTCTTTCTTTAATTTTTTAGATTTATTTAATTTTTTTATTTTACGTGTATAAGTTTCAGCTGTATGTTTGTCTGTATACTACTTGCATGCCTGGTGCCTTCTGAGGCCTGTCAAAGACATTAGATCTTCTAGCCTGTAGTTAGAGATGGACAGATGACTATGAGCAACCATGTGAGTGCTGAGAATCAAACATAGATTATCTAGAAAGAGCAAGTCCACTTTACTGCCGAGCCTTCTCTCAAGTCCCCTTCCTCTTATTTATTTTTTCTTGATACAGTTGTAGGTTACTTTAAGGGTGTCATTTCACCTATATGTGTTTTTCCAGCTTTTAATTTGGCTCTTTTTCTCATTTGATTGTAAGTTTTGACCTATACTAGTTTGTTTGTTTTTTACTATCTTATTTTATTATTATTCTTTAGATGCCTGTTTTCTAAAGTGAGAGACAAGAGATGTAGATTTAGGTGGGAGTGGAAGTGGTGAATATATTAGAGGAGTTGTAGAAGTGGAAATATATTATTTGAAAGAAATCTCTTTTAAATAAAGAAAAATATTTTTTAAAAAGAAGCACAAATAGTTGATCTCAATCTTTGGCTAGTTTTACCATAGTCTTTATTAAATGATCATTAAATTCTTAATTTCATTGTGGTAACCTTTATCACAATTAGTTTCATTGTTTTTTTAAATGGAAAGTATTTCACTACTACATCTTTCTTTTAAAACTTTTAATCATTGGTTAACTCTTGTATATGATGTAGTGTGAAAATTTGTTTCAGAGTTCTTGTCATGAAAAGTAAAGGGTTCATTCTCACAGTGTTTTGATTTCTGACTTCTGTGTAAACACAAAGTATTTGTTAACCATGTTACTGCCATTTATTTCTACCTTGTTTTCCAGAACCTTGTGTCTTCCAGGTTCATAGATTATTAGATCCTTATCCGATCTCACATTTTCTTCTGTCTTCAAGCTGACTTTAAAGGTTTTCAAGTGTACCTGGACTGCCCCTTATAGCAGCCAAGTTATGCTTACTTAGGGCAGGATACATGGCTCCAGGATAAAAATTTCTGTTGCCATGTATAGAGAATTTTACAGTAAAATGTCATGAAGACTTGATGGTATAAGAAAGATCAAATGAAAATTTGAATACTGAGCCAATCTCCAATAAATCTTTTTTTCTTATTATCTATGTTCATATATTTCTGTAACAGAAAAAAATAAACCACCCTTAGATTGTTTCCCATCTACATTCCTAGTTCTTCCCTATGTTAATCTTGAAATTCACTGGAGAAAATCAATTCCACCATTTTGGGCCAAATTTAAAGCAAGCTTTATTAAATATTAAATACTGATCAAAAGACAGACTTTGGTTAGGACCATTTTAAATGTCCCGTTGCTCAGCTTTTGACTAGTCTTTCATCCTTCCTGGGCTCTGGCAACAACATTCTAATTTCAGCTGAAAGTAGTTACAGAAGAACACACATTGTCCCTTGCTACCCTAACAGCCTGAAGTGCTAAGTTAAAAATGAAACTCTCAGGCATAAAGAATGGCTACCTATAAACCAATTAACATACCAAAATGATGGACCCAGATTTGTCAATTGGTGGACCCATTAACTAAAATAGTTGTACAATATGACACTTAACCTGCTTTAAGCAGAAAAAGGTGTTATATGATGGTTATGAAATTATTATTTCTATACAAATCATTCATGATTATACTGAGGCTATGCTCAAGGAAACATTACAAAAAACATTACAAAAAATAACTACTGCCCCATTCATTTCTAGGTTCCTTCTAGATAATAATGCCGATGTTTATTAGATCCAAAAATAAACAAATGCCCAGCATAGTCAAAGATTTGACCCAATACACAACTCTAGAGTGGAATATAATGCCCAAAATTAACTGGTAAGCCCCACATGCCCAGGTATCAGCCAACTTCCTGGAATGCTATGAGTTGTAGTTCTTGAAAGCTAGTAAACCCTCATGGGAAAATACGGTGGCCTATAGATTTCTCCTTATAAACCCCCATGTTGGGGTTGGGGAGTTAGCTCAGTGATAGAGCACTTGCCTAGCAAGTGTAAGACCCTGGGTTTGGAACCTAAGCTCTGGAAAAATATATATATAAATAAATAAAAATGAATAAAAATAACCCCCTGGAACACATGGCTCTTGGTCATTCTCAGCTGGGAAATTCCAGAGAACAGTCCTTACCTAAGTCCATCCTTTGGTTACTATTTAACATTTAACAAAGCTTGCTTTAAATTTAGCCCAAAATGATGAAATTGGTTTTCTTCAGCAAGTCTCAGGATTAACACTTCATCTTCATACCAAGAAAAAGAGACTTTACTGAAATACTGAAATACAGATGGGCAAAAATATAATAATGTAATCTAATTTGAATTTGCATAAATACACATAATTTTAGTATCTAAGTATTTGACTGATATTTTCTTCTCATAGGAACATGCAGCAGTTCATTGTATCAAAGTCATCATTGTGGGTTCTCTAGTAGGCCCAACCATGATAAACATGGTTCTGGCAGGACTTTTCCTTTCCTTATTCCTTATTCATTGTTAAAATTGTAGGATTATATTCCTAAAGCTAGTCTCCCAGGACCTTTCCCTTATTTGCCTACTTCCTTTTCTTGAGACTAACAAGATCCATGTATCAAAGAATTAAAGTGCAACAATCAAATCCCACTTTTGACTGCCCTAATTAACATGCCCAATCAAACTTAAACACCTTATTGTAATATGGGCTTTCCCCTTTTACCTTTATAAACTGTCATTTACATATGGGCAACATCTATCTCCTCTATATTCAGAGGCAGTCCTTTGTCCCTTAGGGACAGAAATGTTCCTTCCCTGTCTCCTTTGTTTGTTTCCCTTTCTCTCTCTTCCTCTATCTCCTGTCTTTGTCTTTTATTCCCTGCATGCTTTTCATTGATCTCTGGTTCAAATAAATCACTTTTTGTTCTAAGAACTTGGTCTTAGAGTATCTTGTTCCTATACCATCTTTCAACTATCTCCCTCCTACAAATTGCTCTCTGGAATTTTCATCAAAGTATTGCAAAAGCTAAGAAATGAGAAATTCCAGTGTAAAGGGAGTGTTGATATATTGAAATTTTAAACAGATTCTTTGTGATAACTGATTCACCTGCAGGCTTTATAGCCAGCAGGGAAATTGATCATGAAGAGGTAAGAATAAAACTCGGTTCAGTCTGATTTTATTGTATTGGGTGCTGGACCAGAACACCTTAGAGTCTGGCCCAGGCAATTTTTCTTCACCCATATTTAAACAAAGAAAATTAAAAACAAAAACAAAACCAACATATTCAGATAACAATTAACTCAGTCCCAAGTGCACAACAATTTAAGACATGTTTACAATGAGGTTTTTTACAAAGTACATCTGGCTTCTTTCACAAGAATGAGTATTGTTGGCTCACAAATAGTGCTCAAGATTTAGTGTCTAAGGATAGTGATGAGGTAAACATAATACCAGTCGTGATCAGGATGGGCCTAGATCAAACATAACATAAATGCCATTTACAATGTTGGGAAGCACAAGTTATGTCACTCATATGAATGGGTTTTATGGCCTAAAAGTAATATTCAAAGTTTAATTTTTCAAAACATTTCACTTTTATGTTTAGAAAACCAGATTATCGAATAAAATTTATGATCAACATACAAAATAAAACATTTATTTAGTAAAAACCTCACGAGTCAAGGTGTAAAAACTGTGCATGCTGTCATATAAGTGTTTGGGAAATTAACTTTCATTTGATGTTTTATAAATTCTTTAATGTTAAGTATTTGACCTTTTCTTCTTGTTTTCTTTGAACTTTCAGCCAAAGCTATATTCTCAAGTGACAAAATAATACAAGAATAATGTCTTCTAATTTCCTAGTAGTTGTTCAGATGATAGCATGAGAAGGAATTTGCCACATCTATTCTATGAGAAAACAGTTAAGAAATAATTTTTAGATGTTCCCTTAGTGGCGTGAAATATGATGCAGGCTGCAGAAAAGAAAAATAAAATATTGTCACATATATCCAAGGAGGAATTTACCAACTGATGCATCAGTTTCAGAATTCATTGAAACAAAATTGGTCTGATATTTAAAGAAATGGTTGTCATTTATTGAAATTTTTCCTCTTACTCTGTTCAAAAGTTCAAAAATTTGTTTATTAACATATGCTACAACTATATCCACCAGTAGTTTTATATATTACAGGCAAGTCCAAGTTAAATGAAATTGATATTCAGACCTCTATGCTATTTTTCTGAGAATAATTCTTGACAGAAATCTGCTTAATTCCTACATCTAAAATGTATGTGAATTCCATTCAAGTTCCATTTATATGTACTTGATACAGATTTCCTATAGATAAAATGTGATGATCCTCTTCCTCTTTAAAGTGAAGTGAGTCAGACTTACCTCTTGGAGTTGGTTGCATGACCACATCACTCCATTTGTTTTATGTTTTCATTTTCATTAGGAGGTATCAGTCTCCTTATGATTGTTGTTATCTGAATATCTGGCTCAATTCTGTCACTGCTAATTTATTTATTGATTTCCTGTTTTCTTTTAGCATACATGCTTTGTTTCCTTTACCTACTGACCCGAACCCCCATGTTTCAAATTGTGCCTAATTTATTTTAAAGGCTTTTTGTGGTTCACTTTTATTAGTTAAAGATATTCCTTTTTATTTTTTTAGTTGTCATATTTGAGTGAAATTTTAATAAGTTCTTACTATTTGGCATAATCTGCATGGAAGTATTTCACTCTTTGAAACATTTAAACATTTCATTTCCATTTATATATCTTACTATCGCTCAGGTTTTAAATCCTGATTACTTTTTTGAACTATTATTTGAACAATAATATGTTTTAGAACAATTTTGATATTTTATTATTTTAGAGATCATGGTTTTCTAAAGTATTAACTACATGTTGCATGTAACACTTTCTTCTGAAATTGAAACATATCTTTCATGGAAGCTCTTTAAGCAGGAAGGTACTTCTCTGAAAATTCTCCACTAATTAATTATATGAAATTGATAGGACTGCTCTCCAAAGAATATATATTCTTTAACTTTAGTCTATCTATTTTATTCTCTCTCTCTCTCTCTCTCTCTTTTATGTGTGTGTGTGTGTGTGTGTAAGAACTAATTAATTACAAGATTAAGATTTATCTAGCCTCTGTACATGTCGTCAAAGTTAAGCAGAAGGTACATAACTAGAAACAATCAAAATTTGTCTATTTAGATCTACTTTAGATAGACATTTGGTTCTCAAACACTTTGTAGTTATGCAAAATATATCATTTTAAATATTTAATAAATAGCATTTCATAATAAACTTGCTAGATCTTGACAGCTTTCATATTTCTCCTTCAAAGAAAATTATGTGCACAGAATAATCTACACCTAAAACTTGCTTTAAATGTGGCAAAACTGGCCACTGGGATGTAAACTATCCTTTGTCTTGACTGCAGACAACATACTGTCCAAGCTTGATGATGGGCTGGATGCAGAGAGGTTGACTGCTGAGATTTGCCAAGACAAGTCCTTCATAATTCCTGCTTCACAAAATGTCTATCAGAACTTCTGGGACTGATGGACAAAGATGAATTCCCCACTGATACAGAGGAACTTTGAGTGACTATCCAAGTAGCTGGTAAGGCTCTGTCATTTTGTATAGACTTGGAAGGTGCTTGATTGCCATATTCTGCTTACTCAGGTAAAAATTATCCTTCTCAGATCTCTGATGGGTTTGAAAAGTAGACTAGTGAAAGATTCATCAGCTTAACAACAGAAACCAAGGCTTCCGATGCCTTCTGAGTTCTCCATGTGTAAAAATCAGGCCTCAAGTCTTATTCTCCTAGAGTTGTTACCACTAGGTCTAGACACAATTTACCTGTTACCAGATTCAGAAAACAGGGTTCAAAGTGATTTTTTACTTTCCTTTTTATCTTAAGGAACTAACTTTACAGTGACTGCTCCCAGCAATCGCACTTGTGTCTCATGGTGAAAAATTGGATAGAAAAAAAAGATGCAAATTTCATATAAGGCCTGAGAATACAGAAGCTTAAGTTATGAGGACCTAAGAACTAATATTAGAGTCTAAAAAGGTTTTTTAAGATTGATAAATGAACATAAAACTTATTTAATGTATGTAAAATAAGTAAAAAGTGCTTTAGATTTCTTCCCCTTGCTATATTAAATTTTGAGTAAGTTATTAGTCTAACATAGTTCCAAGTTCAAGACTTTAAATTTCTTTTGATTGTCTCTTAAGTATAGACTTCAAATTGTTTCTCATTGTGATAAAATCATATACACCTTGTTGACCTTCCTATTCAGATGGGAAAGTGTGCAGGAAACCCACAACTGCAAGCCTGGGTACCATGTATCTCTTAGATGGGACAGTATCCCAAGGGAAGGATATCAGGAGACATAAGAACCCAGGAACCACAGAGCTGTTTTAGGTGGGACTGTTAGCATTTAGGCCTGCAGTTCCTCAGGTGGGAAGGTATCCTGAGACTCATGAGCTCAGGAACCACACAGCTCTGAGAGGAGGCTTTCTCAGCAGAGATGTTGCAGCTCACAGGGGAGAGTTTCCTCACCCCCAGCTGAGCTGAGGAGTCTGAGTCTGAGCTCTGCTCCTTCTTCAATGTCTTCTGTTCTTTGCTTCATTTCTTCTTTGGTTCTTGTTCTTCTTCCCAATGAAAGAGTCTCAGCAAGCAGTAAATCCTATAAAAGATTTATTGGAGGGTAAGGAGGGATGAATTCAGTATGTGGCTGCTCCTGTTCCTGGGAGAGGGAAGCAGGGAATGAGGAAAGTGTAGGGCTTATATAGGGAATTTTGGGGTTGGAGCTTTCTAGGGCGGGAATTTCCAGAGTGAAGATTGGTGGACCTTTCAAGTCCTGAGCTTGGAGAGCTCAGGGATTGGTGAGTTTCCCTGTGCTGTGATTGGTGGGTTTCGTGGTCAGACTTTTCACTTTAAATGGCATAATCTGGGATGATGAACTTTGTGATAGTTACAGTTTAGAAATGTTATGACTAAGAGGTCTGGGGGGCAGGAGGTGGCATGAGGAATGGCTGGGCTGCTGAAACTCCTCAGGCTGGGGTGTGGTAGCTTTTTTTTTCCCTTGCCCTGAGGGTTTACAAAGTTGCTGATATTACAAATGGAGTCCAGGGCATAAAAGTCTTTCCCTGAAGCACTAATGTCAGATGGATACTGCCCAGGAGGTGCTGCCTCTGCAGACAGCTCCCTTGACAGCTATAGGATGAGGCAGAAAAAAATGTCCTCTCAGTGGACAGCTCCCGCCCGAGGCAGAGGGCTAAAACAGAAGAGATGTCATCACCATGGACAACTCCCCTACTTGGCATCAGGCTAAGTCAGGATAGTTCCCTAATCCGTAGTCTGCCATTCTGACAGTTGAGACATGAGACACCATTTTGACTGCTCCAGCTGCTCAGGGCACAGGCTGAAGTGGGAAAGGTAACACTGACAGCCCTGGTTGTAAGCTCCTATGGTGTGCTGCTCCAGGAGTTTACTGACACTTGGGGTGGGGCAGTGGTGGCAGACTACTTAGGTAAATTACTGCTGCCGCTTTGATCTCAGCCAGGACAGTGGGTTTGATTGTGGCCATGGCTTTGGGACTACTGGGGCAGTATGGGAAGAGAAGGGTATCCTGAGATATGGGAACCAAGGAACCACAGAGAACTGAAGTGGAACTCAGGAGCCCATGAAGGGATGAATCCAGGAGAGGAGGGAAGAATCCAGGAGTCGCTGCCTTTTCCCCTGGGAGAGGACAGAATAAAGCTGGGCAAACATGGCTTTTATATTGTATTTTTGAGGGGGCAGAGCTTTCTAGGGAAAAGAATTCCAGAGTGAGGATTGGTGGAATTTCAAATACAGAGCTTGGGGAAGCTTAGGGATTGGTGGATTTTTGTTCAGACTTTTCACCTAGAATTAGCATAATTCCAGGAGGGGTCAAACTGGTTGGATGGAGATAGACTTTGTGACAGTTAGAGGCTTGAAATTGTCATTCTTATAGTTAGAGAGGTATGCGGGTGGGGCCTACTAACTCATGCCTTAGGTGGTTTACAAAGACTGGAACTCTAAAACAACTTTCCTTAACTAAATTAGGAATTTATACTAAATGATAAGATTCTTAGTCCTATTCCAGGACTGGTAATGTCATACCATGTAAAAGCTTCCTGTTTCAGGGGAATGGCTAAGAGATGGAGGTAGAACTCAAAGCCTAGCTCCAGTTGTACATACCTCCCTTTCCCTGAGTTCCCTGTCAACAGCAGCCTTAACTGAAGACTCAGGTGCTCCTGGTTCGTTTCCCAGTGTTTTTTTCAGGTGTCTGATCTCAGGTCCCAGTGATGTGGAGATGTAGCTTCAGCAGCTATGAGTCCTGAGGTGTTGCTGTCTGGAAGTATAGAGGAGCCAGCAGCACAACCTGAAAATCCAAGCACCACCTTCACGGACCACAGGGGATAGCTCCCAGGGGAGCTGAAGAATTAAAGTGGGGGCACCCATCGAAAATGTAGGATGGAGCCCCGACACAAAACTTGGAGCAACTAGCCTGGCTGTTGGAGCTCCTTAGGTGGAAGTCTGGATACTTTCCTGCAAAGTATACAGAGTTTAAAAGTATACAATGTCGAAAGGAATCTAAGATGGTGGCAGATGGCAAGAACACAATTTGAGCACAGGGAAAATAACATCTCAGAAATATAAACAACTTGAGCAACAACCTCAGAACCATGAAACCATAGGATTTTATCCAGCAAACCCAGAGACTAGTGGGGTCCTACAGTGGTACCCCTGGAACACAGGCTCCAGGCACAAAGCCGAGGCCAGCAGCATGGGGCACAGTCTCAGGGCCCAAAGTGGAGGTCAGTGGCATGGTACACAGGGTCAGGGACCAAAGCAGAGGCCAGTGGAATGGGGCAGACATCTGGGGTACAGAGCAGAGGCCAGTGCAGAGCCTGGTGCAAAACAGAGGCAGGTACAGACCCGAAAAAGCAGGCAAAAGCCACTCAAATACTCAAGGAATAGCTCCAAACCCCAGAAAGAGGTACTCGAAAGCCTCCGGAGCACCCAACTTCCACACCTGTATTCCATACAGGAAAACAGCAGGTTAACCAAGATTTATCTACAGCAGAATGGCTGGCCGGGAGCCACAAGCATATCTGGGCTTACCTAGAAAGGTGTTGGACATAAAGGTCCCTCTACTGGATATACAATCACTTGGAAGAACATTGGGCCCAGACAGGACAGAGGGTTGCTCTTCCTATATTGGAACAGGTCTGATCACTGCAGGGTCTTAGGAGGTAGCCCCAACTGTGAGATAGAGGTACCTCCCAGCTTCCTGAGCTCCCAGTATATACACGGTCACTGCAACACTCTAAAGAGGACCAGCAGTACCATTGAAACAGTCCAGAAGACACTAGGAACAATCAGTTTAGGGCAACCAGATGGCTAAAGGTCACTGAAAGAATAAAACTGACAAAAATCAGGGAAATATGACTCCAACAAAATTCAACAAGGTTAACACAGCAAGTCCTGAACATCCCACCACAGATGAAATACATGAAAATGATGACAAATCTATACTTAGGAAAATGATGGCGTCTGTTGCAGAAGAAATTAAATTACTAAAAGAATACAAAGAATCCTCAAGTTTACAAATGAAAGCAATGGAGAATACCATTAGAGACCTCCAAGCCAACACATCCCACAATGAATGGGAAAGAGACAAAGCAATGAAAGATTTCAAAGATTTGAAAGATTTGCAAACAAAGATAAGCATTGGAAAAGGAAACGTATAAAACACATAAAATGGTTCAGACTTCAAATTGGAAGTAGAACCAATAAAGAAAATACAATCAGAGATAATCTTGGAGGTGGAAAATCTTGGGAAGAGAACAGAAACTACAGACCTGAGTATCAAAAATAGGATAAAAGAGATGGAAGACAGAATCTCAGGCATGGAATATTTGATGGAAGAAATCAATACAACAACCAAAGAAAATGAGAAATCTAAAAAAGGTTATCACCCATAACATCCAAGAAATCAAGGGCTCAATGAAAAGACAGAATCTAAGAATTATAGGTATAGAGGAAAGAGAAGAATCCTGACTCCAAGGTCCAGGAAACATCTTCAACAAAAATCATACAAGAAAACCTCCCAAACCTAAAGAAAGTGATGCCAATAAAATTCCAAGAGGCATACAGAACACCAAACAGATTAGATCAGAAAAGAAACTCCTCTTGCCACATAATAATTAAAACTCCAAATGTACAGAACAAAGAAAGAATATTAAAACCTGAAAGAGAAAAAGATCAAGTAACACATAATGGCATACACATCAGAATTAAACCTGACTTCTCAGAAACTTTAAAAGCCAGTAGGGCCTGGGCAGATGTCTTACAAGTCCTGAGAGAACATAGGTGGCCAGCCAGACTACTATACCTAGCAAAACTATCTATCAACGTAGATGGAGAAAACAAGATATTCCATGACAAAACCAAATTTAAACAGTATCTACCCACAAATCCAGCACTACAGAAGATTCTGGAAGGAAATTCCAACCCAGAGAAGATAATTAACCCAAGAAAACAGAGGAAACAAAAAACTCCACTGCAGCTAAACCAAAAGAAACACACAAACACCACCTACACCAAAATAACAGGAAAAAACCAACCTTTGGTCCTTATTCCTGCTTTGGGAAATACTTCCCTGGACTTCCTTTGTAATCTTGGCAATTTTTTAATCCCTGTAAACCCTCAGGGTGTAAAAGTGGTCAGGTACCCTCCTGAAGAGCTCCAGCAGCCCAGGCTCCCTCTCACCCTCAGCAACCAGACTTCTCTGTCATATTATTTCCAAACTCTGTAGCTATCACATAGATCATCTCCAGTCCCTCAATCAGAATCATCCCCGATTATGCTAATTTAAGGTGAAAAGTCTGGGCAAAGAACCTCGCCAATCCCTGAGCTTGGAAACCCACCAGTCTCTAAGCAGGAAACCCACCAATCCCAGAGCAGGAAAGCCCACTAATCCCTGGGTCTCCAAGCTCAGGAATTGAATGTCCACCGTCTTGTTTTAGGGATTAAACTTTTATGTAGCAGGAACATAGGGTCAAGGACAATTATCTGCCATCAGTTAATCCTCTCTTAAAATGCCTTTAAAGACAAAATATAGGTTATCCTAATGCTTTATGTGCATCTTAATCTATTCAATCTGATAATCATAATAAACTATCACATCTACTAATCATACCACTGCTATACCGCAAAAAGTTCACTATAAACTTTTCTCAGGTTTATTGGGGAAGAGAGAGAAACCACTCATATACATAGAGAGGAGAGGGAGGAGAGAGAGGAGAGAATGAGAGGAAATGTAAAAAGAGAGAGAAAATGCAGAAAGAGAGCAGAAATATAGAGAGATAGAACCAAAATATCTGGATTGTATACTGGATCATATAGTAAAGATCCTCTGGCAAAGAGGAAGCCCAGCCTTGTAATGGGTAGGGACTGTGAGATGCTGGGAGAACCTGAAGGCTAGGTCCATTTGGTATATAAAATAGGCACCTCAGCTGCTTGTCCTGGGTCTGAATCCCAACATCCCTGTCTTTTATTAATAACAAAGGAACAAGGGGTGATGTAATCATATATGATTACTTCCTGCTGACATTGTGGCATCATTATTGGGGAAGTGCAAAAATCAAGAATGTTGGCCAAGTCTGGGAAGAGAAGGATGTTTGATTTTCTATCCAGGATCTGTGGAAGCAACCATCTGTGGCTAGGAAAATGTGGACCAACTTGCAACAGTCCAGACAGGAGCACCACCTGTGTGTAGGCACTCTGAAACCATTTGAATGCAGGTCTCAAGGATATACCTGGACCTAGCAATGATCAATCTGCAGGTTCTGAGAACTAATGACACATGGAATATCATGGCTTCTCAGGCCACCACTACAATAAATTTGTATAACACTAGAAATCTAAGCCTTAAGAAGGCCTCTTTATCTTTATTGTATTCTTTTTGTTCATGCTTATCTTTCCATCTTCCCCTTATTCTAAGTAATTTTCTGACATATTGCAAATTTATTATTAATATTTTTGTCCCTAAATGTAGTTTCATCAATAATGGAAACATGGGAAATGAGAGATGGAAAGAAACCATAGATGAGTTCAAATGAAAGATGTAGTACTGGGTAAGGTATGACCTCCAGATGCTAATCATACAGAGAGAGGAAAAGGGAGAGACCAGGAAGAAGAAAGGCAGACAGCAGAAAAAAATATAGAGGGAAAGGAATTATGACAGGCAGCTATACACAAAATGTCAATGGTAGTGTCATAAAAGCAGAATCATTATTAATCATATGTTCCTCTAGATGAATTTTAATTCAAAAAGGAGCAGAAAGAGGAAGATACATAAGATAAGCCAAAACCCATCTCTTAAAACATACATGTTTTGGAGGGGCCAACAACATTTTTACTGATATTAAATAATGAAAACATATTTGAAGCACACAAAAATGTTCAATATGGTTAATACAGACAAAGTAGCATTATTTAACTTGAAAGTTATTAGTGTTTTGTCAAATTGGTATGCTAATCCAGTCAAAAATTTTGAAGTACCTTTGGGATGTCAGAAAGCCTTAAATAACTTTGAAAGGCTTTCAAATCAATCTCTGCCAATTGAATCTCAGAGCTCTATTTTTTCTGAATTTCACTGTAGAACAAATCATTCTGTCAAGTGGAATGATTCATATTTTTCCAACAACTCTGACTGCTTGAAGATGTGTTAATTGTGACATAAGCCCCGTGGATTGGACTTAATAAAGCCTTTTTAAAAGATATGCAAACTAAACAAATCATTATTAATATTAATCATCAATTAAATTTGTGTCTGATTATATTTACTCCAAACATTCAGAGTGGTTTATGTTTTTTTTTAAAGTCACAAGCATATTTTATTCACTAAGGATAAAGTCAGTCTGTTTCCCAGTCTGTTTATGTTTATGTTTCACAGTCTGCTAAAGGCTTGGCTGACAATAGCAAATGTAAATTCATTTGTATTTTTTTTAGAACATCATGGTTTTAGGGACAATTTCTATACAGAGTAATTTTAGGAAGAATGATAGCAAGTCCACAAAAGAAAGCATTGTTTTAATTACATTTTTTTCATGATGATAAACATAAAAGGACACTAGGAAAAGAATCTTTTAAAAAGAAGGACAAAGTAAGCAAGAGAAAAGGGGAGTTTGGTGAAAACTAAAGAGCAGGTTGGAGAAAACACTGGAAATCATTCAAGCTTGATGGACAAAAGTTAGGATTTTTGTGAAATGCTGTAAGAGGGTAGACTATGGATGAAGATGTGACAAATACAAGGCAAAATTAAACCAGAGAGTTTACAAGTTGCTTCATAAACATGCTGCTTTTAGTATGCTCTGTTAAACTGAATAGCCATAATATGTATTCCATGCACCTATAAGGTAAAACAAAAACAAAACAAATTCCCTTGAAAAGCATTATGAGGCAAAGAACCTCCAAAGACCTGACTGAGTTCCTTTTATGTTGACCATTTACTGCTGGACTGGGGGACTACCCTTAAGAGTGGTTGTATCTCTGATGAGTCTTGTTTGAAAAGAATCAATTTTTCATTTGGCAACAATTGTGACTTGGAAGTAGCTTCTGGGTTAGGAATGGAATTTGTGTCCACTTGTTCTCTCAGGACTGGCACCTCATCAGGCACAGACCTGTGCAGCTCCTTTGTACTTTGTCACAGTCTTTGTGAGTTTGTATGTACATCAATCAGTTCTGCTATGCTTTAGAGGGCTTTATTTCCTTGGTGTCCCCCATCCCCTTTGGCTCTAATAATCTTTCTGGCTTGTTTTCCTTAGGTTCCCTGAGCTGTGATAGAAAGGATTTGATGGAGACATCCCACTTAGGACTGCCTGTTCCAAGGTCTTTCACTCTGCATATTATTTGGCTGTGAGTCTCAACATTTGTTTCCACCTACTGCAGAAGGCTGGATCTCTGATGACAGCTGATCAAGGCACTGATTATTTTTGTGTGTTGTTTCTGAAACCCAGATTCAATCCTTGGTTGCATAATGAGATACAAAGTATCTTTTAAAATTTTGTTAGGATTAGCCGGGCGGTGGTGGCGCACGCCTTTAATCCCAGCACTTGGGAGGCAGAGGCAGGCGGATCTTTGTGAATTCGAGGCCAGCCTGGTCTACAAAGTGAGTCCAGGACAGCCAAGAATACACAGAGAAACCCTGTCTCGAAAAACCAAAAAAAAAAAAATTTTGTTAGGATTTGCTTTATGACATAGTATATGGTCAGTTTTGGAGAAGGCTCCATTAGGTACTGAGAAGAAGGTATATGTATATGTGTGTGTGTGTGTGTGTGTGTGTGTGTGTGTGTGTGTGTGTGTGT
>CAJQZJ010027883.1:0-14512 GCA_907164525.1 Lophiomys imhausi | reverse complement strand
GCCCCCCCCCCCCCCCGTCTCCACTGAAGTCAAAGGCATGGGCCAATACCACAGTTCTCTTGTATTTTACCTTAGCTCCACGTCTTCTCTACACCTGGAGGTCTGTAAAACCAGGCCGAATGGCTGTATCCTCTAATCCATTCACAGTGTTTCAGCCCTGCCACCTGCCTTTTTTTTTTAGTTAATAAATTTATTTGTTTGTTGCTTCAGGTTACATCCTTATCATATTGTCCTCTTTTCCCGCTTCCCAGCCCCACCCTCCCATGCTGTCCCCCCTGACCCTTCCATCTTGTTCCTCTGGGGTGGAGTGTCCCTGCCTAACAGTCTCTCAACACAGATCAGGAGTCATATGAGGGCCAAGAGCCTCTTCATTCACCGGGGGCGTATGAGGCAGTACTGCCAATGAAAGGTGTCTCCTTGCTACTGGGGGAATACTAAAAAAAAAAAGACAACAAACACACAAACCCACAAAAACAAAGAATATCAACAAAAAAAGAGAGAAAAAGAGAAGGGGAAAGGAAAAAGAAAAAAGAAAAAAAGAAGGAAAAAGAAAAAGATAAAAAAAAATTTTATGTCCATGTTCCTTTTGGTGTGTTGATTGTAGTACAGATATCCTGTACGATATAGTTAAAATCCTACTATAAGTGAATAGATGCCATGTGCATCCTTCTGAGACTAGGTTAGCTCACTCAGGATGAGCTCCTCTAGATCCATCCATTTGCAAATTGCATGATTTCATTGTTTCTGATAGCTGAGTAATATTCCATTGTATAGATGTACCACAATTTTTTAATCCATTCTTCAGTTGAGGGACATCTGGGTTGTTTCCAATTTCTAGCTATTACAAATAAGGCTGCTATGAACATAGATGAGGAGACTTCCCTATGTCTCCGTGAGAGGTCCTTTGGGTGTATACCCAGAAGTGGTATGGCTGGGTCCTGAGGCAAGGTTATTCCTAGATTTCTAAGATATCGCCAGACAGACCTCCATAGTGGTTGCACAAGCCTTCACTCCCACCAGCAATGGAGTAGGGTTCCCCTTTCTCCACACCCTCGCCAGCATGCGCTATCATTTGAGCTCTTTATCTTAGCCATTCTAACAGGTGTTAGGTGGAATCTCAGGGTCGTCTTGAGTTGCATTTCTCTGATGATTAAGGATGTTGAACATTTCTTCAGGTGTCTCTCAGCCCTTAGGGATTCCTCCTTTGTAAATTCTCTATTTAGCTCCATCTCCCATATTTGATTGGATTATTTGATTTCTTGGCATTTAGTTTCTTGAGTTCTTTGTAGATTTTAGATAATAGCCCTCTATCAGATGTGGGGTTGGCGAAGATTTTCTCCCAGTCTGTTGGTTGCCGTTTTGTTCGAATGACAGTGTCCTTTGCCTTACAGAAGCTTTTCAGTTTCATGAGGTCCCATTTATTGATTGTTGATCTCAGGTCCTGAGCTGTTGGTGTTCTGTTCAGGAAGTTGTCACCTGTGCCAATGAGTTCGAGGGTTTCTCCTCCTTTTTCTTCTAGTATCTTTAGTGTGGCCGGCCTTATGTTAAGGTCTTTGATCCACTTGGAATTAAGTTTTGTACAAGGTGATAGGTATGGGTCTAATTTCATTCTTTTGCAAGTGGACATCCAGTTGGACCAGCACCATTTGTTGAAGATGCTGTCCTTCTTCCATTGTGCGGTTTTGGTTTCTTTGTCAAAGATTAGTTGGCCATAGGTGTGTGGGTCCATGTTTGGGTCTTCAATTCGATTCCATTGATCCACTGGTCTGTTTCTATACCAGTACCATGCTGTTTTTATTACTGTTGCTCTGTAGTACAGCTTGAAATCTGGGATGGTGATACCTCCAGATGTTTTTTCATTGGACAGGATTGATTTAGCTATTCTGGGCTTTTTGTTGTTCCATATGAAGTTGAGAATAGCTTTTTCCAGGTCTATAAAGAATTGTGTTGGTATTTTGATAGGAATTGCATTAAATCTATATATTGCTTTTGGTAGGATAGCCATTTTTATTATGTTGATCTTACCTATCCATGAGCATGGGAGATCTTTCCATCTTCTAAAGGCCTCTTCCATTTCTTTCTTCAGGGGCTTGAAGTTCTTGTTATATAGGTCCTTTACATGCTTGGTTAGAGTTACCCCCAGGTATTTTATATTGTTTGTGGCTATTGTGAAGGGGGTTGTTTCCCATATTTCTTTCTCGGTATGTTTGTTTGTTGTATAAAGAAGGGCTTCTGATTTTTTTGAGTTAATTTTGTATCCAGCCACCTTGCTGAAGTTGTTTATCAGCTGTAAGAGTTCTTTGGTGGAGTTTTTGGGGTCGCTTATGTATACTAACATATCATCTGCGAATAGGGATAATTTGACTTCTTCATTTCCAATTTTTATCCCTTTGATCTCCTTTAGTTGTCTTATTGCTCTAGCAAGGACTTCAAGTTCTATATTGAAGAGATATGGTGAAAGTGGACATCCTTGTCTTGTCCCTGAGTTTAGAGGAAATGCTTCAAGCTTCTCTCCATTTAATTTGATGTTGGCTACTGGCTTGCTGTATATTGCCTTTATTATTTCTAGGTATGGTCCTTGTATGCCCATTCTCTCCAGAACTTTTAGCATGAAGGGGTGTTGGATTTTTTTCAAATGCTTTTTCTGCATCTAGCGAGATTATCATGTGGTTTTTTTCTTTCATCTTGTTTATGTGGTGAATTACATTGATAGACTTTCGTATTTTGAACCATCCCTGCATTCCAGGGATGAAGCCTACTTGATCATGGTGTATGATACTTTTGATGTGTTCTTGAATTCGGTTTGCTAGTATTTTGTTAAGTATTTTTGCATCTATGTTCATGAGGGAGATTGGTCTGAAGTTCTATTTCTTTGTTGGGTCTTTGTGTGGTTTAGGAGTCAGAATGACAGTGGCCTCATGGAATGAGTTTGGCAGTGTTCTTTCTGTTTCTATGTGGTGGAAGAGTTTGAAAAGTAATGGTGTTAGTTCCTCTTTCAAGGTCCTGTAGAATTCCATGCTAAAGCCATCTGGCCCTGGGCTTTTTTTGTTGGGATATTATTAATGACTGTTTCTATTTCCTTGGGTGTTATTGGGCTGTTTAAGCTGTTAATCTGATTTTGATTTAGTTTTGGTAGGTGGAATTTATCGAGGAAATTGTCCATTTCGCTTAGGTTTTCAAATTTAGTGGAATATAGATTTTTAAAGTAATGCCCAAATATTTTCTGGATCTCCTCAATGTCTGTTGTTATTTCTCCCTTTTCATTTCTGATTTTGTTGATTTGGGTTCTTTCCCTTTGCCTTTTAGTTAATTTGGCTAGGGGTCTGTTGATTTTCTCAAAGAACCAACTCTTGGTTTCATTGATTCTTTGTATAGTTCTTTTTGATTCTAAGTTGTTGATTTCAGCCCTAAGTTTGATGATTTCCTGCCTTCTACTCTTCTTGTGAGTGTTTGTTTCTTTTTTTTTTTCGAATTCACGCAGTTTAGCTGTTAGTTCACTAATATGAGCTGTCACAATTTTCTTTATGAAAGCACTTAGTGCTATGAACATTCCTCGTAGCACAGCTTTCAGTGTATCCTATAGGTTTGGGTATGTTGTGTCTTCATTGTCGTTGGATTTTAAGAAGTCTTTCATTTCCTTCTTTATTTCTTCCCTGACCCAGTGGTCATCCAGTGAGGAGCTGTTCAATTTCCATGTGTGTGTAGGCTTTCTGTTGATTCTTTTGCTGTTGAAGACCAGCTTTATTCCGTGGTGGTCTGATAAGATACAAGGTGTTATTTCAGTTTTCTTGTATCTATTGAGACTATCCTTGTGACCAACTATGTGGTCGATTTTGGAGAAGGTTCCATGGGGTGCTGAGAAAAAGGTGTATTCCTTTGTGTTTGGGTGAAACGTTCTGTAGATATCTGTTAGGTCCATTTGTTTCATGATCTCTGTTAGACTCAATATTTCTCTGTTTGTCTTCTGTCTTGATGATCTGTCCATTGTTGTGAGTGGAGTGTTGAAGTCTCCCACTACTAATGTGTTGTGATCGACGTGCGCTTTAAGTTTTAGAAGTGTTTCTTTTACGAAAGTAGGTGCCTTTGTATTTGGGGCATAGATGTTCAGTATTGAGATTTCCTCTTGATGAATATTCCCTTTAATGAGTATATAGTGCCCTTCTTTGTCTTTCTTCATTAACTTCAGTTGGAAGTCTGTTTTGTTTGATATTAGGATGGCTACTCCAGCTTGCTTCCTGGGTCCATTTGCTTGGAAAACCTTTTCCCAGCCCTTTACTCTGAGGCAGTGTCTATCTTTCGTAGTTAGATGTGTCTCTTGTATACAGCATAAGGAAGGGTCTTGCTTGCGGATCCACTCTGTAAACCTATGTCTTTTTATTGGGGAGTTGAGTCCATTGATGTTGATGGATATTAGTGACCTGGGGTTGTTATTTCCCATTAGTTTGGTATAGGTGGTGGTCCTGTGCCTCTTTTGGTTTAGTTGCTGAGGGGTTTTCTATTCCCTTTGTTTTCTTGGGTGGAGTTTTCTTCTCTGGGTTGGGATTTTCCTTCTAGGATTTCCTGTAGGGCTGGGTTTGTGGGTAGATATTGTTTAAATTTGATTTTGTCATGGAATATCTTGTTTTCTCCATCTATGTTGATAGAGAGTTTTCCTGGGTATAGTAGTCTGGCTGGGCACCTATGATCTCTCAGGACTTGTAGTATATCTGACCAGGCCCTTCTAGCTTTTAAAGTTTCTGAGGAGAAGTCAGGTGTAATTCTGATGGGTCTGCCATTTTATGTGACTTGACCTTTTTCTCTTACAGCTTTTAATATTCTTTCTTTGTTCTGTACATTTGGTGTTTCAATTATTATGTGGCGAGAGGATTTACTTTTCTGGTCTAATCTGTTTGGTGTTCGGTAAGCCTCTTGGATTTTTATTGGCATCTCTTTTTTCAGGTTTGGGAAGTTTTCCTCTGATTTTGTTGACGATATTTCCTGGACCTTGGAGTCGGGAGTCCTCTCTTTCCTCTATACCTATAATTCTTAGGTTCCGTCTTTTCATTGAGTCCTTGATTTCTTGGATGTTGTGGGTGAGAGATTTTTTAACCTTCTTTGGATGTTGTACTGATTTCTTCCACTGAATCTTCCATGCCTGAAATCCTGTCTTCCATCTCTTGCATGCTATTGTTGATACTCACATCCGTAATTCCTGTTCTCTTCCCTTGGTTCTCCACTTCCTCTTTTAACTCTGACTGTGTTTTCTTTATTGTTTCTATTTCTATTTTCATGTCTTGTATGGTTTTGTTCGTTTTGTACATTTCCTTCTCCAGATTGCTTGTTTTTGTATGAAAATCTTTCATTGCTTTGTCCTTTTCCTGTTCAAGCCCTGTCACCTTGGCTTGGAGCTCTTTAATGGTGTTGTTCCTTGTTTTGACTTGTAGAATTGTGGCTTCTTTGAATTCCTTCATAAATTTAAGTTCTTCTTGCAGGGACTCTATCACTTTCCATAATGCAGAATTGTCAACATTTTCTTGTGTTTCTGTTGGTGTGAGGTCATCCGAATTGGATGAGCTAAGATAATTCTGCTTTGTTGGAGTCATATTTCCTTGATTTCTATTTTTTTTTTTACCTTTGGCCATTGGATGCGTTTAGCTGTCTGCTCTTGTCGTTTTCTGTGCTTGGATCCACAGTGGATGATTTGGTGCAGGGGACGAGTTACTTGGCTATCTGTTGTTGCTTACAGGGGGATTTCAGGGTCACTGTGGTTTTAATCGCCTGAGGCACTGTGAGCTGGTGCAGCCTATTCCCAGGTTGTGAGTAATGGGCCGGGATTGTTTCACTGCTCCCAATTCAGACTTCTCTATGTTGCACTCTGAGTTATCAGCCTGTAATGGTTCTGATGGTATGGACCTGTTTGCCCAGGCACAGATTCTGTGGGCTTTGTTTGTCGTCACGGAGGTTGACAGGGTCTGGCTCCACACCTAATATGTCTGGATTTTCCAGAATACAGCTATGGTCACGATTCTGGTTTCTCACTAGGCTTCACGCCACAGGCCTGGCCTCTGTGCCTGATTCCCTCCCTGTCTGCACAGCTGCGGGTCTCCCTCCCTGGCTGCTCGGCTATGGGAGCACCAAGCCCCCTGAACCCCCAGCCGCCTGAGTGGTCCTCTCACCCCAGCAGCTCAGCCGTGGGTGCGCGGATCCCTGGCCCTGCCCACGCCTGGCTCTCTCCCCAGTTGTCCTGCCATGGGTTCGCGGGGATTTGGCCCTGCCAGCCGGGCTCCCTCCCCAGCTGCGCTGCCGTAAGTGCGGGGAATTCAGCCCCTCCCGCCCACCTTTGTGTTCCCGTCTTCACGCACTCTCTTGGAACCTCCCACCCTCTGCTTCACGAGCGGCTGCGGACCACTCGCTGAGCCCCCTGTTTGTTCCTTGCTAAGACTTCCACTATCTCGCAAAATTTTTTAAGTGGGTATAAGTTCTACCTGAGGTGTGGGGAGTCCAATAGGCTAGTGAACTATCGCCAAGTGGCCTCTGATTCTGCCTGCTGTGAGTTGGGGTCGATCTTACCAGGCGCCTCTCCAAATAGGAGTTCCCGAATCCCGGGTTTAGTGGCTTCCGTGTCTGCGAGAGATGGGGAGAGAGCCTTACCCTGGGACTTTTAACAGTCCCTTGGGAGCTGTGAGTGTTCCCGGGGGGTCTAGCCCCTCTGGTTTTTGCACAGTGCCCAATAACTCTGTGTTTTTTATGGCTCTTTTTTCCCCCCGTGTTCAAAATGCATCAGTGTAGGTCACCGCCATCTTGGCCCCCCTCAAGAAAACATTTTTCAATGCCATTTTCTGCATAACTCTTGAGGTTTTTGAAGACCACCAATCTATCTCCTTATATTTGGATAAGCAAATGTTGCTTGTCACTTAGCAACTTGATTTCTAATTAATTAGAAAATTACTGTGATAGACTTCCCTAGTCCCTAACACAATGACATGCTTGAGTGACTATTAGTTTGCATTTCTTAATTATCATAAACAGTTTATAATAGTTGCTAACAAAAGGCCAAAACTTCACATTTCATTTTTAAGCATTACCTAGGTACAATACCTTAAAATGAGTTAACCTTAAATTTTGTATCAATATACAAAGATCAATACCAATGTGACCAAATATAATCTTAATTTTGTATCAGTATACAAATATCAGTACCAATGGAGCCCAATATAATCTCAATTTTGCATTAATATACAAAGATCAATACCAATTTAGCCAAATATAATCTTAATTTTGTATCAATGTACAAAGGTATAAGAGCATAATAAATAATCTGTCTTTTTTCTTTATCATTCCTATATTATATCTATATCCCATTTTTTTTCTCAAGTCTTTTCACCACTACATAAGAGAGAAAGAAGGATATAGAAGAGAAAAAGAGAAATCCTGGGTCTAACCTCCAAAACCTATTTAACAAGACCATTTAAAAGCTTATAATCTCTCCCCCTAAATAACAACAAGTATCTATAACCCATCAAATGATCAAAGGGGGGAAAACACCCACCCCACCTTCTGGAGATGGGATGTTGCTCTCTTAAAATGACTTCCTGCTGATTTGGGACATAGTAAACCTGTTTGGGGCCCAAATAAGAATGGAAAAATGGTTAAAAATGTTAATAGGATCATTTGATGTTCAGTCCTTTTGTGCTCAGCTATTTAAATGTCCTAAGAAGTTTGTAGCCTTACTGAAGTTCTGGCTAGAACAGTCTGTGAAGCTGAACAATCTTGGTGATTGTGAGTTGTTGTGGTTTTAGACTTTTGAGGAAACACCTGTCGAGGAAGTCTGCAAGGCTGGATCGTCTGGGCTACTTGTCCTCTTTGGTGTCTGATCTGTTTTCTTCTGAGGTTTCAGTTGTCCTTGGATTCCTTAGATGGATGCTTTCAATCTCCTTGAAAGACAAGAACAGAGCCCTGTCCTAATCATAGCTCTGGGACCCTACTATTTTAGCGGGAGGAGTCAGGTAATATTTTTCCTGGAGTAAATTTGGATTTTTGACAATATAAAAAGTATTATCTTTCAATTGAGATTAAAAAATATTTTTATATTTTGGAACTAAAGAAAACTTTAAGTGTATATATTTTGAGATGTCAAAGGGCAATTCGATTTGAATTTCAGCGTGCCTTTTGTGAGTAGCTTTTAAACTTAAATTCTTCCAAATCCTATGTGCCTGTCTCTGCATTCTAAGTACTGGGATCAAAGGCATGTGTTTGCCAATAGATGGGATTAAAGATGTTACCACAAACCCTGGATCAAAGTTTTTCTCTATTTAGAGCTTGATTTGTGTCAACCTGACCTTGAACTCCGAGATCTGCAAGTTTCTGTCTCTAGTGTGTTGGGATTTAAGGGTGTGCACCATCACCACCCTGCTCCATATAACTCTATAATTAATAAGACAATTAACTCTATAGTGAACATCCTGTCTCTGCTGGAGTTAAAGTCACGGGCTAACACTGTGCTTTTCATATATTTTACCTTTGCTCCATTTTTTTCAACTCTTGGAGGTTTAGAAAACCAGGTTGAACTATAGTAACATTTAACATATTTACAGTATTTTAAACCTCTTACCTGATTTTTAATGCCAAAAGATGAAAATATCCTTTACATCTACAAACAAACAAACAAAAAACCCTTTTAAGCTACTATCAAGTTTGTGTAAGTTATATGTCAACCTTCAGTGTAACATTCTAATCTGAAATTACGGCCATTTTTCCTTTAATGCCAGTAAGGAAAGTATACCTTTGGTAAATTATAGTTTGAAATTTTTATAGTGTATTTTCAGTATATTTTTAAGTTGATTAACTCTTTTCTAAAAAAAATATTATTTTGTTTTCTCAAGTTATTTCTAGAACACAGTTTCCTCCCTCCTCCCCTCTTAGCACCTCCCTCCTTCCCTCTTTCCCTCTTTCCCTCCCTCTCTCCCTCCCTCCCTCCTTCCCTCATTATTCCTCTATTTGGTAGTCTCCTTCTCCTCAGATGAGGTGGGCCATCACATATCATACTCCCTCAGTTCTTCAATCAAGTGAGGGCCAAGAGCTTCCACTTGTACTGGGGCTTGATATGGTACACCATCTAGGGTAAGGTGTTCTACTAACCTGCAGCAGATTCCATGACTCAATGGTGAGTGAAATGTTTCCTAGGATAGATATACTAGGTTCCAATCTATTTGGGTCTGTGGGTTGTAGGATGGTTATCCTGTGATGTATGGCTAATATCCATTTATAAGAGAGTACATACCATGTTTATCTTTCTGGAACTGAGTCAACTCACTTAGGATAAGCTTTTCTAGCTCCATCCTTTCGTTTTTGAATTGTGTGATTTCCTCCTTTCAGATAGCTGTGCAGTATTCCATTGTATAAATGTACCACAGTTTTTTTAATCCATTCTTCAGTTGAAGGATATCTGGGTTGCTTCCAGTTTCTGCTATTACAAATAAAGCTGCTATGAACATTGTTGAGGCAATGTCCTTGTGGTTTCGTTTAGAATTTTTTGGATATATGCCCAAGAAGGATATGGCTGGGTCTTGAGGTAGAATTTTTGTAAGATATTTCCAGATTGATTTCCAAAGTGGTTGTACAAGGTTGCATTCCATCCAGCAGTGGGGGAATGTTCCTCTTTCTCCACATCCTCACCAGAATGTGCTGTCATTTGTTTTTGATATTAGGCATTCTGACAGGTGTGAGATGGATTCTCAGAGTTGTTTTAAGTTGCATTTCCCTGATGACCAAAGGTGCTGAACATTTCTTCAGTGCTTCTTGGCCTTTAGAGAGTCCTCTTCTGTGAATTCATGGTTTAGCTCTGTATCCCATTTTTGATGGGGTTATTTGAATTTAGGTGTTTAATTTCTTAAATTCTTCATATATTTTGGATATTAACCCTCTGTCAGATGTTGGGTTGGTGAAGAACCTTTCACAGTCTGTAGGCTGGCATTTTTTTCTAAGGATAGTGTCCTTTGCCTTAAAGAAGCTTTTCAATTTTATAAGGTCCCATTTATTGATTGCTTATTTTAATTCCTGAACTATTGGTGTTCTCTTCAGGAGGTTGCTACCCATGGCAATGAGTTCAAGGCTTTTCCCCACTTTCTCTTCTACTGATGTTAGTGTTCCAGATTTATGTTTATGCCCTTGATCCACTTAGACTAAAGTTTTGTACAGGGTGATAAGTATGGATCTATTTGCATTCTTCTACATGTTGACATCCAGTTAGACCACCACCATTTATTGAAGATGCTTTCCTTTTTCCATTGTATGGTTTCCAAGTGACCGTATGTATGTGAGTTTTTTTTCTGGGTCTTTGATTCAATTCCATTGGTCAACTGGTCTGTTTCTATACCAGTACCATGCTGTTTTTAGTACTATTGTCCTGTAGTACAGCTTGAAATCTGGGATGGCGATACTCCAGATATTCTGTTACTGTACATGATTGATTTAGATACTCTGGGTTTTTTGTTATTCCACATGAAGTTGAGAATTGTTTTTTCCAGGTCTGTAATGAATTGAGTTGGTATTTGGATAAGACTTGCATTGAATCTGTATATTGCTTTTGGTAAGATGGCCATTTTTATTATGATGATCCTACCTGTCCATGAGCAGGGAGATCTTGCCATCTTCTGGTATCTTCTTCAATTTCTTTCTTCAGGGACTTGAAGTTCTTATCATACAGGTCTTTCACTTGTTTGGTTAGAGCTACCCCCAGGTATTTTATATTATTTGTGGCTATTGGGAAGGGTGTTGATTCCCTATTTCTTTCTCAGCCCATTTATATTTTGTGTAAAGAAGGGCTACTGATTTTTTTGAATTGATTTTGCATCCATCCTCCTTGCTGAAGGAGTTTATCAACTGCAGGAGTTCCCTGGTGGAATTTTTGGGGTCACTTGTGTATAATATCACATCATTTTCAAATAGGAATACTTTGACTTCTTCCTTTCCAATTTGTATCCCTTTGAGCTCCTTTAGTTGTCTTATTGCTCTAGCTAAAGCTTTAAGTACTATGTTGAAGAGATATGGAGAGAGTGGGCAGCCTTGCCTTGTTCATTGTGTTCTTAAACTGTCATTTAGTCATCTGTGTTTTGGATGATTATAGGTCTGTTTCTGAGTTTGTCTTTGCTGGATAGGTGTTTCATTCCTTGGATTCTTTTTCCTCTTTGGTCTTTTGGTATTTTTGGCCTGAATTTCTGTTTACTGGCTTGACATTTGATCATCTTTGACCCAGTTTGCAGTTGGATTTCTATCAGATTGTTTGGTCTTTGGTGCACCAGAGAGTCTCTGTTCTTCTTATTGGTGGGGACTCAACATTAGTAGTAGAAGTCTACCAGAATTTGGGGCAGGGGCCAGGCCTGGGGCAGGTGGTAAGAGGTGGGGAAGGCTGTAGAATCAGTTTTTGGTAACCATCTCTAGTTGGGGAAGTTCACTTCACAGTGGGTAACTCACCTATTATTTTTGCTGGTGTGGCCTACACCTGAACAGTGGAAATCTGCTAGAACTGAGAACATTGGCCAGGCTGTGGGGTGGGTGGTGAAGTGGGGGATGAAGGCAATGGACTGTGTCTTTGGGAACTGAGTCTAGGAAGTGTAGCAGTTCATCTGGCAAGTGGTCACTTACCTGTTCTGAGTAGTGTGGCAGCAGAATGTTTTATCTTGAAAATGACTTTCAGAGCCTACATTAAAATAATTTATCTTAACATGAAAAAGTTGCAATTAAAATCAATATTTTTTATGCATTTGAAACTATTTAATATCAATGACAATGTAACATCTTAGTAATTATAATTTTATTTCTCATTTTATTCTCATTTGTAATACAGTCTTTTTACTCAAGTCTTTGCTTTATAGTCATTATCATTTAAATAATTTTGATCATTTAAAATATTTTGATTTTTACCATCTGAACAAGAACAGTACACATTATGTTTATCCATTTACTTCTGTTGATTTTATACTACATTTAAGAAAGTTAAATTAGCTACTCTTAAAATGTAGGCATGAGTACTCATAATTTGATAGATAAGTTTACCTTTTTTATTATGTTGCTTAAAAATATTGCCTTATTATTTTTATCTTATTAAGTACCATCATCTCTCTTAATTCTAAAATATAGGAATTGAAATATACAGATAACCAGATCATTTGACCAATGTTACTAAAGGCAAAATTGTTCTTTGAGCATCCTGATGAAGAAAAGAATTCTTTAGTTCTGTTTGATAACTAGATAAATGACCCAAACTGTTCATCAGGTGACAGAAGGTTTTCAGTGTGTAGTGGAACTTCAACCCAGATGTAGCACATTTAAAAAGCTGCATAAGCCATATGGTCAGCTCTGTAATTGAAGTTATGAAGAATGTAGGGAAATAATGTTATGTGCAGATATGCAGTTTATGCCCAGACTGAATAAAATAATTAGTGTTAACCATAGGTATTACTTTTCTTTCTTTGTTTTTTTTTTTTTTTTGGTTTCACCTTATCTAGATTATGGATTCTTCTTCAGGACAGTATTCTATACATTTTGAAGTACTACTAGATTTTAGAAGAAGCAGATGTCCTTATTTCTTGATCATTCCTATATTACGTGTTTGTCCCGTTTTTTTCTCAAGTCTGTTTACCCCTACATAGGAGAGAAAGTAGGATATAGAAAGGAAAAAGAGAGAAGTCCCTGGGTCTAACCTCCGAAATATATTTAACTAGACTGTTTAACAGCTTTTAATCTCTTACCCCAAATAACAACAAGTATCTATAACCCATCAAATGACCAAAGGGGGGGGGAACACCCACCCCACCTTCTAGAGATGGGACTTTGCTCTCTTAAAATGACTTTCTGCTGATTTGGAACATAGTAAACCTGTTTGGGGCCCAAATAAGAATGGAAAAATGGTTAAAAATGTTAATAGAATCATTTGATGTTCAGTTTGTGCTCAGCTATTTAAATGTCCTAAGAAGTTTGTAGACAGAAGCTGAACTTCAGGGTTTTACTGAAGTTCTGGCTAGAACAAACTGTGGAGCTGAACAACCTTAGCAATTTTGAGTTGTTGTGGTTGTAGACTTTTAAGGAAACACCTATTGAGGAAGTCTGCAAGGCTGGATCATCTAGGCTACTTATCTTCTTTGGTGTCTGATCTGTTTTCTTCTGAGGTTTCAGTTGTCCAGTTGTCCCTGGATTCCTTAGGTGGATGCTTTACATCTCCTTGAAAGATAAGAACAGAGCCCTGCCCTAATCCTAACTCTGGGACACTACCTTTTTTTGGGGGGGGGTCAGGTAATATTTTTCCTGGAGCAAGTTCTCTATTTAGAGCTTGCTTTGTGTCAGGCTGACCTTGAACTCTGAGATCTGCAAGTTTCTGTCTCTAGTGTGTTGGGATTAAGGGTGTATCTTCAAATGATGGGATTAAGGGTGTGGCAAGCCTATCTCTCAGCAAGAAAAATCCCTTGCTTCAACTGTAGACAGAATGCTGTCCAAACAGGACAAAACTTGAAAGCAGGTAAGGCTTGGCTCTGCCAAGACAGAGTAGGCAAGTCGTTCATAATTCCTGCTTTGCAATCAAAGTCTGTCAGAGAAATGGGGCCAAACAGCTGAAGATTGATGATGTAATGTATGGAGAGATATCGGGAACTGTCCAGGCAGCCTCTGGTATGTCATTTCTTAGTTTTGGAACCTGCTGGCCCTGCACTTCCTGTATAACCAGATATATTTATCCTTCTCAGGTCTCTGAGGTGGTTGAAGACTAGATAGCTAGAGTCTCAGTTAAATTTTGAGTTGTTTAGGAATTAAGAGGGTGTTCTGGATCTAAGAAGATGTTTTTAAAATTGTGATGCAAGTTAGAATGAAGGCTGAGTTGGATATAGAACTTTAAACTCATGGAGATGGTTAGATAGTAGAATGTTAAAGTCAGTTGCCAAATACTTATGGACTGGACATTGGGAACTTACTGATAACCTCCATTTACAAAGTGCTCTAGAGCATTGGGCCTCTGTTTTTGGAAGAGAGGTCTGTAGTAGCTGGATGGTCAGAAATACAGCAATTTAGGGGGCACTTTTATTTATTTTTGTAGGAGTCATGAAGTCTACGTTTACTTAATTTGTATACACATACAATCACAAGTACATTGGTCACATTCACTTTTTTTTCTGGTGGAGTTTCTTTAGGTATTTTGACGAAAAGTTGAATGTATATGCATGCATATATATTCAATATATATATATATATACATACATATATGTATGTGTGTGTATATATATATATATATATATATATATATATATATATATATATACTTTTTAGGTTCCTTGAGACTGGGTTTCTCTGTGTGTAACACCCCTAGCTATCCTGGAACTCATGCTTTAGACCAGGCTGGGCTCAAACTCACAGAGATCCCTCTGTCTCTGCCTCCCGAGTGCTTGGATTAAACATGTGAGCCAGAGCATGCCTGGCTCTTGAAAAAAATATATATGTATAAATTTTTTTTTGGTTGTTTGAGACAGGGTTTCTCTGTGTAATAGCA
>CAJQZJ010027882.1:0-18511 GCA_907164525.1 Lophiomys imhausi | reverse complement strand
TTCTTTCTTTCTTTCTTTCTTTCTTTCTTTCTTTCTTTCTTTCTTTCTTTCCTTCCTTCCTCCCTCCCTCCCTCCCTCCCTCCCTCCCTCCCTCCTTTGTTCCTTTTTTCTCTTTCTTCCATTCTTTCTTATTATATAATATTAGACAACAAGGGACAGACTTTTCTTTTTGAGCCTATGAAGTATATATACAGGAATTACTGGTATGGATCTCAAAGGAGGATTTTGTGTTTGATAAGATTTGAACCAAGCACTAAGCACTGTTAACTGTCAGGGAACTAAAATTCCCATTACTCATTCCAAAGTACCAAAGTAGCAGACATGGTTTATAGCCCAGAAATTGAAGATTTTCCTAGGGAAGATGTTTCAATCATGTTACATCTAGACAAGGTCAAACGGTATTTGATGGGTAGGTAGGAAGGCACCATTTACTTATTTTGTTTTTCAAGTGCCAGGTACATGTCTAAATTCTGTGAAGTAGGAATTGAAGCTTCCACTTTATAGAGAAAATGGTCCCAGAGAATGTAGATTATTTGTTCAGTAACTGATATGATATTGGTCCTTTCTAGACAGTCATTTTTTCATAGTGTTAGTAACTGTTTTTGTCATTGCTCCTGGATGACAAGTTATTTGTCATAAGTGACAGAAAAGTAGGTTTCAATCTTAGGTCACATGACTCTAAGCTTGTGTTCACAATTTCTTTGCTCTGACATTCCATTTTACTTACAAAAGTTGTTAGCAGTTTGCTGAAGCAGAAGTATTTCTGTCTCTCTGAAAAAGGAACACTGTAGAAAGTGGGCAAAAGACTAAGGCAGTCCATGCAACTGACCCAGTTTCTTAGAGCCATTTCTTAAGGAGGGAGAAGCAGTCATATGTATCTAACTATCCATATATATATAATATTTATGGATATATGTGAGTGGAATAACCTCCTTATGTACTATTGACTGAACAAAGAAGACTGTTTTGGACCAGAAGACATTTTATTGAGGCCCTGGTGAAGGTGTGGGGTTCCCAGAAAGATCTTACTGCAGAAATTCTTACAGAGGGATGTTCATTATGGTTGAAGTAAGTAAGGGTTCATGTGCCTAAGCCACCACTTATGCCCTTCTTAAGGGTAGAGGCCATTGTGCTCAGTTCTCAAGACTAAAGCTAGTGTTTCCACTAACCGCTGGATGGTGCTTTCTGCAAACATCTATGTATTAATATTCAATGAGAGGATACTGCATGTTAAATGTTCTTCTGGTACCTGAGAATATCAAAACTTCCTTCCTAATAGTTTACATTCTAGTAAGCAGGAATAAAGAAAGAGATGAGGCATGAAATATGGTGACAAGTGCTATGAAGATAAAATACACTAAGCAGAAGAGAACAATGGAGGTGCCAGGGTGGATAAAGTTTTCAGGGTAGATGTTTGACAAAATGACATTTCAACCAAGACCCAGAGCATGAGTAGAAAGGCTCCATTGTCACATGAGGGTCCACATTTCCCAAACCCTATTAAGTTGAAAAGAGAAATATGACCCACTCTTTTCCTAGTCTGTGGGCCAGCCTCTATCTTGCCACATGTCTAGTGTTTCTTAACCTCAAGGGCACATATTCTGCCCATGATTTTTCTGTTTCCTGGGTTGACTGACAGCACTAATGTTTACTCCATTCAAAAGAATTCTGAAGGGAGGAACATTCTGTGAAGGTCTTTCGATTCTGCTGGCCTCTAAAGAAAGTCTGTAAGTTGCTACAGTTGTTTCAAATATCTGCTGACACCTATAATGAATGATTACAACCTTTGCTACTTTTATAGACATTTATTTTGACCTCATGGTACAATTTTATTTATTTATTTTTCAAGTTTATGATCTCCTCACAAGTATGTGGGAAAAATATCCTGAAACACAGGTGTTACTCACAGCCTTGACTCAAAAGTGAAATTTCTTTCACTCTGGCCTTATGGGTAGAATTGTTTCCTCTGCCTTTCTGAACTCAGTTTTGGTTATGTAACAGTTTTTTTTTTTTTTTTTGGTGGGGCATGATAAGATGGGACTTGAAGTGACCCAATATTTTTCATTTCCAAGAAACTTTAAGAGCAATGATATAATTTACCATGTTTTTTTCCTTACCCCTGTCTTGAATATCATTGAAAAATACATGTTGAGCTAATGTTTTCTAATCTGTATTCCTATCTTATGAGAAAAAGAGTTATCAAACCAACATGAATCTGATGTTTGTTGCTGCTGTGTATATTGGCTTAGGTCATATTCTGATCCTGTGCACAAGGCAAGAGGAGCCTAATTTAGTGCTACCAGCATAGTGTTTCAACTTGGCCAAGAAAAATATCTCCTATGCATAGGTAAAGGCTAATAGTGAACTGATCTAGAACTGGAGAAGTTTAAGAAGAGACTATATCTAAGATCAAGGAGGAGATACAGAAATCAATAGTTTTTACTTGAACAATATGAAATCAGCTGCATAATTTCTGTTGATGTATGTAGCCTCCACCTTCCAAAAAAAAATTACAGGATGTTGAACTTTTAGGCTTTACAAATCTTATGCAATGTTTTAATTTCCACAAGCAGTCTTACTTGATTCTTTGGTTGGATAGAAAAATATAGGCTGGAAGTAATTGTCCCTGGATCTTGAATCATTGCTGCTAACTTCAAACTTATAATTTGGAGTGGGTTTCTCTCCTGGTTGTTTGGCCATGAATTGCCTTTCTCTCTGGGCAATTGTGTGATCTTTTGTTAGTTTCAAGCATTTTAACATGCAATGACACACTTGGTAGAGATCTATTTATATCAAGTGGTGCTGAGAATTTGGTGAGTTTAATTTGGACATATGCTCCAACCTCAGCAACAACATTTTGATCATATGCAACATGTTTCAGTGGAATATGTTTAAGCAATCCATGGGTCACAAAACTAATTTTTCTGATAAGGCTTCTACTTCCCAACTTGTTGTGATTTTGGAACAGGGTAGAGAATCAACTTACCTTTCAACCCATCAAGAATGTACAGATTTCGTGATGAAAGCTGTGTGAGTTGCAGCTATACTTAATGTTTCTGCAAAGAGCTTAGCTTGCTCCAGTATGAATTTATACTTAAAAATCTGGCATAAAGTTGCAGAGCTAACTATCATAGTCTCATTTCTGAAATGTCCTAACTATTTTAATGCTGTAACCTGTATAGGGGCCACACATGGGGTTCTATTAGTAATTTAAGCCACATTTTGTTAACTGTTCTGCTTATATTTAATAAAGGCCTATGTATGGCTTTTTAATTTTTTTAAAGTTTAAGTTATATTATTTTCCCCCCAACAGCTCCCCTTTCAGTCCAACAAATGGCTCTTTCTCTTATAACAATAAAATACAAAACAACAGAAATAAACAGGCCACAATTCTGAGAGTTATATGGCTTAGCATACATTCCCAATGTCCAGTCCATATGTATTTGGCATCTGACTTTAACCTTCTACTATCTAACCATCTCCATGAGTTTAAAGTTCTATATCTAACTCAGCTTCCATACTAACTTGAATCACAATTTTAGAAACATCTTCTTATATCCAGAACACCTTCTTGATTCCTAAACAACTCAAAATTTAACTATGAGACTCTAGCTATCTATTCTTCAACCACCTCAGAGACCTGAGTGGGATAAATATATCTGATTATACAGGAAGTTCAGGGCCCGCAGCTTCCAAAACTAAGAAATGACATACCAGTGACTACCTGGACAGTTCCCATTTTCTCTCCATACATTACAGCATCGATCTTCAGTCATTTGGCCCCGTTTTTCTGACAGACATTTATTGTAGAGCAGGAATTATGAAGGACTTGCCTACCCTGTCTTGGCAGAGCTATGCTGTCAACTTACCTGCTTCCAAGTTTTGTCCTTTTTTGGACAGCATTCTGTCTACAGTTGAAGCAAGGGGTTTTTCTTGCCAAAGAAAGACTTACCACCAATTCAACCATCTCCCACTGGAGATTCTTCGATGCACATCTTCTACTTGGAGTGGAATAGGGGGTGCTGTCAGGAGCTGGCATGTCTCGACTCTGCAGATCTCTTGGGGTTTTTGAAGATGCCCTATTTATCTCTTATGTTTAGATAAGCAAATGTTGCTGTCTCTTAACAACTTGATTTCTGAGTAGCTTAGAAAATAACTGTGATAGACTGTCATAGTAACTAACAAAATGACAAGCTTGCATGATTATTAGTTTGCATTTCTTAATTATCCTAAACAGTTTATGACAGTTGGTAGCAAAAGGCCGAAACTTCACATTTCATTTTTTATGCATCACTAGGTACAATACCTTTAAAAAAAGTGTTACCCTTAATTTTGTATCAATATACAAAGATCAATACCAATGTGGCCAAATATAATCTTAATTTTGTATCAATATACAAAGATCAATACCTATGTAGCCCAATACAATCTTTTTTTTTTTTTTTTTTTTTTTGGTTTTTCGAGACAGGGTTTCTCTGTTTAACAGCTCTGGCTGTCCTGGACTCGCTTTGTAGACCAGGCTGGCCTCGAACTCGCAAAGATCCGCCTGCCTCTGCCTCCCAAGTGCTGGGATTAAAGGCGTGCGCCACCACCGCCCGGCTTCCCAATACAATCTTAATTTTGCATCAATATACAAAGCTCAATACCAATTTAGCTAAATATTAATTTTGTAACTATATACAAAGGTATAAGGGCATATTTAATAATCTGTCCTTTTTTCTTGATCTTTCCTATATTATGTCTATGTCCTGTTTTTTTCTCAAGTCTGTTCATTCCTACATAGGAGAGAAAGAGACAGTCTTTATTGCTGATCAGCAGTTACATGAGAAAACTTGCCAAAATCATGCAACCCCAAATTTTATAGCTATTTGTCTCTTATGGATACACACACACACACATGCACACACACACATATCTGAAGTAGAACTTCAGAAGCCAAAAAGTAAGGTTAGTACATTTATGGACATTTTAGTTGGGACTTTCCTGGAACCACAGGCTATGTCTTTGTTCCCATTTTGGCAAATATTGGGATCTACAGGAAGTTTTTAAGGTTAAAATGGTGCCTCTCACATGATGTCAGTCTTGTTAATGTGTTGGGATCTGTTACACTACATCCTCCCCTCAGCAACTCTGTATTTTAGATTATTTGCAATATCCAATCATTCAGGCATCAGTTCCGATATAAATCAGTTATTGTTACAATCAACTTTCACTAGCAGAAACTAAAACCAAGCACATTTTTTTGCAGATAAGGATTTTCTTTTTCTTTCTCCACTAACATATTTGTAAGTTCATAACATGATAAAGCTCAAACATATCTTTTGTGTTTGAGGCTCCCTCTGTCTTCATTATTTCTATCTTTTAGCAGTATTTACTGTTGGGTTATACAACAGTAATTGTAGCTTTTAACTTCTAGGGAGAAAGAAAAAAAGCGAAGAATGCATTGCATTCATGAGTCCCTCTTTGATACTTCTTTACCCAACGTTTGACCAAACACATTTCTACTTACACCCAATTGTCTTGCCATAGGTCACGTGACCAGTCTCTGGTAGAGATGAGATACTCCATGCCAGCCTGCCTTTGTCTCCATAACCACTGCTCCTGAGTCATTGAATCTTTTGTCATAGCACTCAGCCTGTATGAATTGAAGTTTAATTTCACCTGTCTTAGAAGTGACCTCTCCTGATGAGATCCATTTTAATTTTGTAAAGATTAGTTGATCTTTGAGTCTTTAGTTCAATGATGTAGTGTTGCCTGCCTCTACTTCTGATGCAAGAAAGCTGCCCTGTTCTAACTGAACCAGCGTCCTTTCTTTCTTCCCCATGTCCTCCTGCTGCTGCTTTGCGCAGTCATAATTTTTGTTTTGCATTGTTTTTATGAGACATGACTACTCAGGATGGCCTTGAACTCACAGCAATTCTCCTGCCTCAGCTTCCATGCTGGGATTATAGGTGTGAGCCACTGTGTCTTGCTAGAAAGATCTTATTTATAGGCAGTTTCCTTCTCTATGTTTTAAACTGCATTACATTAATTTACATGAACTCCAAAGATTTTTACAGAGTAGTGAATCTATCCAACCTTAAACAAAATATTCAATGTAAATTTGAAGTGCATTTAAAAATGTATCAAGTCATGTAAGTAGATCTATATTTAATTCAAAGTTCTATTAGAAAGAATAAGGAGGGTAAGAAAAATCCTTCACCGGCTTTATGTGATCATATTTAAATTTGACTTTAATGAGAATGCGATGATGTCTATTTTTTTCACATTATTCTTGTCATCTTGATGTTGGTTCTTCCTTATCTTTTAATTTCTGGGTCTATGAATCTGTTTTATAAGTGACTAAAATAAGTCAACTGTAGAAAAACATGGAACTTTAAGTTTCTCATGAAGAATAGGTCATAAGAAATGCATATGAACTGTAGTAACTCTTAATTTACTTACAACTTTTTAAACCTCTTAACTGCCTTTTTAAAGCCAAACAACGAAAGTATTCTTTACATAGGAAACAAACTTTTAAGCTGATATCCAAGAGTGTGTGAGTTATGTGACACCCTGCAATCTAACTTTCTAACCTGAACTTAAGACCATTTTTCATTTCATGCCAGTAGGACAAGTATGTCTTTGGTAAATTGTCATTTGAGAATTTTATATTTTATTTTTATTATAATCTTTAAAGCTTAGTTGCCCCCATTAAAAAAATTATTTGTTTATTCAAGTTACCTTTCAAACATAGTTTCTTCTCTCTCCCCACCTCAGTCCTTCCCTCCCTCTCTCCTTCACTCTGTCTTTCCCTCTCTCCCTCCTTTCCTTCCTTCTTCACTATTCCCCTTCTTAGTACTCTCCTTCTTCTCAGATGAAGTGGGCCCTCACATATCATAAGCCCTCACTTTGTCATTCATGTGAGAGCCAAGAGCTTTCTCTAATACTGGGACTTGATCAGGCACCCCTTCTAGGGTAAGGTGTTCCACTGACCTGTAACAGGTGTCATGACCCACTGCTGGGTCTAGTTTTTCCTAGGATAGTTATACTAGGTTACTATCTGTTTGTGTCTGTGGGTTGTAAGACGGTTATCATGTGATATATGGTTAATATCCACTTATAAGAGAATATGTTTATTTTTCTGGGACTGAGTCAGCATGAGCTTTTCTAGATACATCCATTTGGTTTTGAAATGTATGATTTCCTTGTTTTGGATAGCTGTGTAGTATTCCATTGTGTAAATGTACCACTTTTTTTTTTTAATCCATTCTTCAGTTGAAGGACATCTGGGTTGTTTCCAGTTTCTGGATATTACAAATAAAGCTGCTATGAACATTGTTGATGCAATGTCCTTGTGGCTTGGTGAAGAATATTTTGTATATATGCCCAGAAGGGGTATGGGTGGGTCTGGAGGTAGAATTATTCCTAATTTTCTAAGATACCTCCAGATTGATTTCCAAAGTGGGTGTACAAGTTTGCATGCCCACCAGCATTTGAAGGAGTGTTCTTTCTCCACAATCTTGCTCACATGTGCTATCATTTCAGTTTTTGATCTTAGCCATTCTGATGGGTGTGAGATGGAATCTCAGAGCCATTTTGAGTTGCATTTCCCTGATGATCAAAGATGTTGAACATTTCTCCAAGTGCCTCTCAGCCTTCAGAGATTCCTCTTTTGTGAATTCTTGGTTTAGCTCTATACCCCATTTTTTTGATTGGGTTTTTTTGTATTTTTTGGTGTTTAATTTCTTCAGTTCTTTATATATTATGGATATTAATTAGCCCTCTGTTGGATGTTGGGTTGGTGAAGATCTTTTTCCAGTCTGTAGATGGCCATTTTGTTCTACTGACATTGTCCTTTGCCTTAGAGAAACTTTCCAATTTCATAAGGTTGCATTAATTGTTTGTTTGTTTTAGAGCCTGAGCTATTAGTGATCTGTTCAGGAAGTTGCTATCAGTGCCAATGGGTTCCAGGCTTTTCTCCACATTCTCTTCTATTAATTTTAGTGTGTCCAGATTTATGTTGAGGTCTATGATCCACTTAGGCTTAAGTTTCATGCAAGGTGATAAGTATGGGCCTATTCTCATTCTTCTACATGTTGACATCCAGTTAGACCAGCACCATTTGTTGAAGATGCTGTCCATTTTCCATTGTGCAATTTTGACTTCTTTGTCAAAGATTAAGTGACCATAGGTGTGTGGATTCATTTCTGGGTCTTCAATTTGATTCCGTTGATCAACTGGTCTGTTTCTATGCCAGTACCATGCTGTTGTTATAACTACTGCTCTGTAGTACAGTTTGAAATCTGGGAGGGTGATACCTCCAGATATTCTGTTATTTTACATGATTAATTTAGCTATTCTGGGTTTTTCGTTTTTCCATATGAAGTTGAGAATTGTTCTTTTGAGGTCTGTAAAGAATTGTGTTGGTATTTTGATAGGAATTGCATTGAATTTGTATATTGCTTTTGGTAACATGGCCATTTTTATTATGTTGATCCTACCTATCCAAGAGCAAGGGAGATATTTCCATCTTCTGGTATGTTCTTCAGTTTCTTTCTTCAAGTACTTGAAGTTCTTGTCATACAGGTCTTTCACTTGTTTGGTTAGAGTTACCCCCTGATATTTTATATTAGTTGTGGCTATTGTGAAGGGTGTTGATTGTTCCCTTATTTCTTTCTCAGCTAATTTTTCTTTTGTGTAAGGAAGGGGTACTACTGATTTTTGAATTAATATTGTATCCAGCCACTTTGCTGAAGGATTTTATCAGCTGTAGTTCTCTGGTGGAATTTTTGGGGTCACTTAAGTATACTACCATATCATCTGCAAATAGGGATACTTTGACTCCTTCCTTTCCAATTGTATCCCTTGATCTCCTTTAGTTTTCATATTGCTCTAGCTAAAACTTCAAGTACTATGTTGAAGAGATAAGTAGCAAGTGGGCAGCCTTGCCTTGTCCCAGATTTTAGCAGAAATGCTTTAAGTTTCTCTCCATTTGGTTTGATGTTGGCTATTGGCTTGCTGTAAATTGCCTTTATTATATTTAAGTATGGTCCTTGTATGCCTGATATCTCTGAGACTTTTAACATGAAGGGGTGCTGGATTTTGTCAAATACTTTTTCAGCGTCCAGTGAGATGATCATGTGGTTTTTTTTTCCTTCAGCTTATGTGGTGGATTACATTGATGGATTTTTCTAATGTTGAACCACCCCTGCATCCTTGGGATGAAGCCTACTTGATCATGGTGTATGATACTTTTGATGTGATCTTAGATCGGTTGGTTTGCAAGTATTTTATTAAGTATCTTTGCATCCATGTTCTTAAGGGAAATTGGTCTGAAAATTTCTTTCTCCATTGGGTCTTTCTGTGGTTTAGGTATGAAAGTGACTGTGGCCTCATAGAATGAATTTTGAAGTGTTCCTTCTGTTTCTATGTTGTGGAAGAGTTTGAAGAATATTGGTGTTAGCTCTTCTTTGAAGGTCTGGTTGAATTCTGTGCTGAAACCTTCTGGCCCTGTGCTTTTTTAAAAATTTTTATTTTTTGGTTGGAAGACTTCTAATGACTTCTTCTATTTCTTTGAAGGTTATAGGATGGTTTAATTTGGTTACCTGTTCTTGATTTAACCTTGGTAGGTGGACTCTATCAAGAAAATTGTCCATTTTGTTTAGGTTTTCCAATTTTGTTGAGTATAGGATTTTGAAGTAGGACCTAATGATTCTTTGGATTTCCTCAATGTCTGTTGTTATTTCCCCCTTTTCATTTCTGATTTTGTTGATTTGGGTATTTTCCCTCTGCCTTTTAGTTAGTTTGGCTAAGGGTTTGTCTATTTTGTTGACTTTCTCAAAGAACCAACTCTTGGTTTTATTGATTCTTTTTGTTTCTAAGTTATTGATTTCAGTCCCAAATTTGAAGATTTTCTGCCTTCTGCCCCTCTTGGGAGTATTTGCTTCTTTTTGTTCTAGCTCTTTCAGGTGTACTTTTAGGTTACTAGTATGGGTACTCTCCAATTTCTTTTTGAAGGCACTTAGTGCTGTAAACTTCCTCTTAGCACTGCTTTCAATGTGTCTCATATGTTTGGGTATGTTGTGTCTTCATTTTCATTGAATTCTAAGAAGACTTTCTTTTTTTTTATTTCTTTCCTGACCCAGAGGTCATTGAGTAGAGAGTTGTTCAGTTTCCATGTGTTTGCTGGGTTTCTGTTGTTTTTGTTTTGTTGAAGTCTAGCTTTATTCCATGATGGTCTGAGAAATTACAAGTGGGTAATTTCAGTTTTCCTGTATCTGTTGAGGCTTGCTTTGTGACCAACTATATGGTCAACTTTGGAGAAGGCTCCATGAGCTGCTGAGAAGAAAGTATATTCTTTTGTTTTTGCATAAAATGTTCTATAGATATCAGTTAGGTCCATTTGATTCATGGTGACTGTCAGGTTCCTTATTTCTCTGTTTGGTTTCTGCCTCATTGATCTATCCAGTGGTGAGAGTGGTATGTTAACATCTCCCACTATTAATGTTTGAGGTTCAGTGTGGGATTTGAGCTTCAGTAGTGTTTCTTTAAAAAATGTGGGTGCCCTTATATTTGGGGCATAGATGTTCAGTATTGAGATATCATTCTGGTGAATTTTTACTTTGATGAGTATGTAGTGTCCTTCCTCATCTCTTTTGATTAATATTGATTGAAAGTCTATTTTATTGGATACTGGAATGGCTACTCCAGCTTGCTTCTTGGGTACATTTGCTTGGTATATCTTTTTCCAGCCCTTTACTTGGAGATAATGCCTATCTTTTTTGCTGAGGTTTGTTTCTTGTAAACAGCAGAATGCAGGATTCTGTTTTCATATCCATTCTGCTAGCCTGTGCCTTTTATTGGGGAATTGAGTTCATTGATGTTGAGCAATATTAGTAACCAATGATTGTTACTTCCTGCCATCTTGATGTTGGTGGAAATACTGTGTGAGTGAGCTTCCCTTCTTTTGGTTTTGCTGCTGTTGAGTTATTTGCTTCCTATGTTTTCTTGTCTGTAGTTAACCCCTTTGGGTTGGAATTTTCCTTCTAACATTTTCTGTAGATCTGGATTTGTGCATATATATTGTTTGACTTTAGTGTTGTCATATTGTTTGAATTTAGTGTTGTAGTGTTGTTTTCTCCATCTATGTTGATTGACAATTTTGCTGGAAATGGTATTCTGGCCTGGCATTTGTGTGTATGTGTTTTTTTTTTTTTTTTTTTTTTTTTTTAGGAGTTTTCCTTCTATCATTTTCTATAGAGCTGGATTTGTGCATAGATATTGCTTGACTTTAGTGTAGTCATATTGTTTAAATTTTGTGTTGTTATGTTGTTTTTTTCCACCTATGTTGCCAGTTTTGCTGGAAATAATAGTCTGGCCTGACATTTGTGTTTTTTTAGGGTCTGTAAGATGTCTGTCCAGGTCTTTCTGACTTTTAGTGTCTCTGATGAAAAGTCAGGTATGATTCTGATCATTTTGCCATTATATGTTACTTGACCCTTTTCCTTAGCAGCTTTTAATATTCTTTCTTTGTTCTGTACATTTAGTGTTTTGATTATTATGTGGCAGGAGGGTTTTCTTTTCTGGTCTAATATATTTTGAATTCTGTAAGCTTCTTGTACAATTATAGGCATCTCTTTCTTTAGGTTTGGGAAATTCTCTTCAATGATTTTGTTGAAGATATTTTCTGGTTCTTGGAGCTTGGAATCTTCTCTTTCTTCTATTCCTATTATTCCTGAGATTTTGTCTTTTCATAATGTCCTTGATTTCCTGAAGATTTTGTGTCAGGACATTTTAGGATTTTACATTTTCTTTGACAGATGTATCAATTTCTTCAATTTTATCCTCTTTTCCTGAAATTCTTTCTTCTATCTCTTGTATTCTGTTAATGATGCTAGTGTCTGTAGTTCCTTTTCTTTTCCTAAGGTTTTCTAGTTCCATGGATATCTCGGTTTGTATTTTCTTTATTGCTTCAACTCCCCTTTTCAGATCTTCCATTCCTTTAAGAGCTTTATTCATTTCCATCACCTCTTTTGCGGTATTTTGTTGTTGCTCTCTGAGGTATTTTATTTCTTCCTTTAAGTCTTCTGCTATTAATATAAGTGTAGAATTAAGGTCATTTCCCTTTGTTTCAATTGTGTTAGGATTTCCAGGGTTATTATAGCTAGGTTCTGGAGACGTCATATTGGTTTGAGCTTTTTTTTTGATCATGTTCTTGTGCTGACCTCTATTCATCTGGTTGACCCTGGTGTTATGTATTTGTTTCTGAAACCAGTTGGCCTTCGTGCTCAGGAAAATCCCCTGTTCTGGGGCCTGGGTGATTCTAAGATCCTGGTGTCCACCTCCGGATGATGGGAAGGCTCCTGTAATAGACTGGTTCTCAGAGAGTGACTGCTGCTCTCCTCAATTGGTTGTGCCCCAATTGAACCTATATACAGGAGAGGGGGGCTATCCTGTCAGGACCTGAGAGCCAGAGGATCTCCTCAGGAAGGCAGGTGGAACTCTGTGGTTGGGCCTGTTGTTCTCCCCTCCCTGACACAGTCATTCTGGTTCAGCAGCTAGGCTAACCATACAGGCAGGGAGCTTCACCCAAGACAGGTGCCAGCATTATGTGTGTCTGTTGCTGACTGCCTCAAAAGCTCCAGTGCTCAGGTGAGTGAGTTGGCCCAATGTTTGTGGGGAACACACTGTGTCCAGCTGCTTTTGCAGTCAGTCTTGGCTCCTGATTGCTTTGCTGTGGCTGGGTTTGGTTTCTGCCACTCAGCTAAAGTGCACACTGTGCTGCCATGTTGGGAACTCTGGTAAGAAAATCTTAGTTACCTTTGCTCTTGTGGTCCAATTGTTTTTCTTGGTTAGGTGTACAGGTCTGCATGCAGGCTGCATCTCAGGCAGACAAGCAGGGCCACTGATCTGTGGCTGGAGCTATGGGCTGGATCCGCTCATGGGCTAGGTCCTCTCTGGCCAGTACTCCCCTCCAGACAAGACACTGAGCTGGCTGATCTCAGGGTGGTGTTTCTGGGAACTGTGTGAGAGGTTTTTTGTGGTAACCAGACTCAATGTTTGCCATGGAAATGCAGACATCATCTGTGTTTCACAGTTGGCTGTCAGACCTCACATTCACTCCACAGTGACTACTACTACTCAGATACAATGCTCTATAGGTGGTGCCATCTTGGATCCCCTTTGTGTACCTTTTTAGGCTTCTGCTTCTTTATATTAGATTTTTATTCTTTGATTTAGTTGAAACTATCCTCTAGGTCCATCAGCTGAATTTCTTCTCCTTTCTCTATTCTTGTTATTCTTAGAATGTTTCTTTTCATAGTGAGCCAGCAATCCTGGAGGTTTTGGGACAGAACATTTTTAGACTTTATATTTTCTTTGATGCATATATATCTATTTTTCATCATATTTTCAATTCCTGAGTTTCTTTTTCTCCATATTTTGTACTGTGCTTTTGAAGCTTGCTTCTGTAGTTCCTGTTTGAATTCCCAAATTGTTCATTTCCAGAATTTCCTTAGTTTGGGTTTTCTTTACAAATTCTACTTTCATTATCAGGTTTTGAACTGTTTTATTTATTTCCTTGTACTGTTGGTTTGTGTTATCCTGCAATTCTTTTAAGAGGTTTATTCATTTCCTCACGTTTGTTTGTTCTTCCTTGAATTTCTATACAGGATTTTTTTCCCTTTTGTTTTTAGTGGGCTTTCTGTTCTTTATACATGCAGTTCTAAGTTATTTTTCTTGTCTTCAACTATGTTGTACTATTTCTAGTTAAGCTGATATTTTGATATCTATCTGCCCATAATTTTGGTAGCATATCTAATGGCTTTTGGTTAGTTTCTTGCCCCTCTGGCATTGCTGTTGTGGTTGCTGTATCATATGTGTGTCAGTAGATGGCAGAGAGTAGAGAGGCTACATCTATGTTCAGTTATTTTGATCTATGAACATCTGAATTATTAGTAGCCTAGTATTTCCTGAAAAAAGTGAGCCTGAGGGAAACACCAGTCTGGTGTTAGGCACTCCAGGAAGGTCTCTGAGGATGGGGAGTAGCATGAAGACTAGAAAAACATTACCTGAGCCTGGTGGGCCTGGGCAGGTGTGAACCTGAGACAGAAGACCCTGGAAAAGGGCCACTCTTTGTAGGGCAAAGAGCAGGCCTGATAGGACCACCAGACCTGCCCTATGGGACCCCAACAGGAAACTATCCTGAGAAGACTACCAGTCAGGCATTGCACAACCTGGGGGTGGGACAGACCATTCTCAAGATGACCCCTGCCTGACACCACGATTCAAGAGAGTGGCATAGCACTCCTGAGATCACTCCTGAAACAACCTTAGACACAGACACACAGAACCTTGAGCACCATAACAAATGGTGGAGAAATGGAAGAGAAAGAAAAACAGAAGGATATGGGCACAATGAAGAGAGGCAGAACTGGAGACTCAAGGGTAGAAAGGAACAGCCTAATGTGAGTAGATAGTGATGCCACCCGGGACCATAGTGCAGAATTGGCCTGTGCTGCCACCAGGGGTCATATCTGGGACTATGGTCCTGCACTAGCAGGTGTCTATTACCACAAAAAGCCAGGTGGACATCCTTGGTGTGGGTTGCCCCTGGAGACATGTTGATGTCTGGGGGCTTTGCGAAACTCATCTGCCCCCACCTAGGCATAATGGAGAGCTGGCCATGGGATGCATGAGAGGAGGAGAGCTGACCCTTCCCCTAGCCAGCTGCATCACTCAAGAGAGCAGGGCCTGCACTTTGCCTGGGCAGCACAGTAAAGCTGGACCTTGATGTTGGGATTGTTGATGAGCCAGTCCTGTGGCTTGAGTGTGGGAGAACTGGCCCTGCCTCTTGTCTGCTGGTTGGTGGGGTGGATGAGGAAGAAATGCCCTCCCTTACCTCTCTTGTACCTTGACATCTATGGCAGGCAGGAGTGCTGTTCTTGGGGGAGAACTGGCCATGTCCTTCACTAGCTGCAACACTAGAGAGAGTAGTCCCTGCACCTCACCTGGGCAACAGGGTAGAGCTGGCCCTGGTTGTGGGTGTTGTTGGTGAGCTGGCTTTGAGGGCTTGATAGTACAACAGCTGGCTGGCTGACCAGATCATATACTTCTCAGATCCAGATCCAGGGCTTTGTACGGCCTACTCCAAAGTCTATCCCATGGATTAACCCAAAGCTACAGGGCTTCCATGACACATGGCAACAACAGGATATCTGAAAAGAGCCCCAATGAGGTCCAGGAGCATCCAGAGGCCTCGCACCAGGCCAAGGAATCATTGCAATGAACGTTTACAAGCCAAGTAGTGTAGACAAAAGACACACTGTGGGACACACTGTGACACACTACAGCTTCCATAAGGAATTTTTTCCCTCTGTTGTGAGGGATGTTTCAAGGGTTGAGGGTGGGTATTAGAGGAGGGGATTTTGAGATTGGGATGCATGATATAAAATTCATAAAAATCCAATAAAAATTTTAAAAAATTAGAAAAAAATGAACCATAATTTTAATTTTAAAGTCGAATTTGCTGAGGAACGCAAAATAATTTTGAAGTCAAGTCATGTGGATTATGTAGTACAGTTCAGTTTTTATTTGTTCCTTGACTTTACTTAAGGAAAAAAGTTAATGGCATTTGTTTCTGTTCAGTCACTTGTTGAAATTAGAAAGGATTCCTCATTATATTAGTGCTGTTATTGCCAAATCTATTAAAGACAAATAGCAAAGAAAAGAAGTTTTATTCCTGACATAGACCAACCAACCACATAATTTGTACTAAATTTAATATGTAGGTAGGTAGCACAGAATCACGCTAAGTGCATTTGAGTTGTTCGAAAATAGTTGAATGTCATAACTATATCTGCTTTCTTTAGGTCATTGAAATAAGAAATTTGAAAATGTATTTATAGAATAATTCCAGGGTTTCTGGAGTCTGACAGAGTTATGTCTCTGTATCAATCTATAACAAAATTCAGACAAGAGTTCTGCTGATCCACTGGGACACTAGTGTGTTGTAGTCTTTTCTGTCTGTGTTACTTTGTTTCCAGGTGAAGGAAGTATAGTAAGGCTGTAGTTTAATATAGATTTGGGGCTTAGGGATAGGTGTTGAAGGCATGGGGGTTGTTGGGGAAGTTAGAGCAGTATACTCTGGGGTGTCAGCTGAATTAAAGGTTCCAGGTGACTGCCTGTCACCATAGAACTGGCATGCCCAATAGCATGTTATAATGCCTTGATGGTGACTCAGTGTGAGAAGAGATGTAGGAATGAAGGCAGGAGTGTTGAAATAAACTAGAAAACAGGAAAAGTGTATGGTATGGCTGCATCAATATTACAATATTGAGTATATGACCCAGCCAAACATACTTCCATTAAATATTATTAAAATTTTACACTTGCAATTTTTGTAAGAAAATAAAATCACACATAAGTCTCTCTGCTTGTTTTATGAATATACTCTTCTTACCATTTCCTTTATTTAACTTCATTTTAAATTCATGGTGACTTTTTCTTAACTACCAATGCATATTTATAGATAAATGTGTAAATGTTTGCCTACCATATGCTGACTGTTCAGTGTTGCTTGCATGTATGTTTTCAGGTTTTTATAATAGGCATTGGATAACCAAGTAGGGGACTAATTTGGGGGAACAACTAATTCTCACTCAATTGTCAGCAAAGCGTACTGATTATAGCTCTTTACTGGCCATGAGTCCCCATGAGGTGTCCCCATCCATACAAGCATGTCCAGGGTCTCAGGTTGAGTACCCATGAAGTGTCTCCATATATACAAGCATGTCTAGTGTTTCAGGTTAAGTCTCCATGAGGTGTTCCCATCTACACAAGCATGTCCAGTGTCAGGATGAGTCCCTTTGAGATGTTCCCAATCACACTAACATTTGCCACAGTATTGTCCTTGTTTAGATCTCATTTAAGCAGGTTATTATTGTGATTTCTTGAGTGCAGCTCCCATGTTATTTCTAGGAGTCCCCTGCCCACATGGAGGATACAGTCAGGAATTACAGTAGTTAAGTAACATATCACTAGTAGTTTCTTCCATAAGATACATGACATCAGTGCCTGTGGGTAAGTGGCTAGGATTACAGTATCAGGTAGGATGTCCCTCATATTGAACAAGCTATAAATAAGTCCAGTGATGCAGACTATCATCAGTTAGGAATGTCACTATTATATTTTTTGGGACATTCTATAATGTTGGTCATTTGGTGGTTAACAGGCATTATGATTGATGCTTCCCTCCCTTGGCACTTTGATAGAACCTAATAGGATTATGGAAGCTAGCCCTCATGGGGAGGTTTTAATGTCACATACAGCCCACATTCCCTGAATCCCCAAATCCCATGTGCTTGGTGTTTTGAATAGGGCCTTGCCTCCAATATCTGGGAAGTGACCAAAGGTTGGGGAGCATTAATCTGTATTATTTTTGGGATACTTTTGGACTTTCAGGATGAACAACTCAAGGGGAGGGTTCTCATGCCCTGGGTCCTTGTGTTAGAGAGTTTCTCACAGGAACAGTATAATAGGATACATCCTTGTGTACTTTGGGGACTTGATTTGTTTGACCAGGTTTGATCCCTGATTCCTGAGGTTTAGAATGTGTCCTTGGTGGCTATGGGTTCATGTTCTGCCTGGGCTACTTTCCCATCAGTCTTTGTCCTTGTGTTCTCTCAGTTAGGATTCATCCAGGACCCTTGATTTCAGGATTTATACTGTAACAAGTGGGTTTTATTATTATTTTTTAATCTACTTATTTTACCGTACTTAATACCTTTACCTCTCTTCCAACCCTTGTTCCTCCCAGCCCCCCAACAGTAGGTGGGAGAGAAAGAAGGTTAAAGGGAGAAGGGGCATAGGGTTTTTGGGTTCTTTGGGTGTAATACCAACCTCAGTAGAAGTCCAGGATAGCAGCAGAAAGAACAAGCAGCATTTCCAGCAGCTGGGACAGTAGCAACCTCTCTCTTCTTTGGAGCCTCCTTTTTCCTATTTCTTTGTAGAGCCCGCTTTTCTCTTACTTCTTTTTAACACCATTGCTCCTACTACTTTGTAGAGCCCCGTTTTCTCTTCTTTGTAGAGCCCTTTCACCTACTTCTTTGTAGTACTTCTACACCTTTGTAGCCCCTTTCTGTTATTTCTTTGTGGAGGCCCCTTTTCCTTGGGGCTCTGGATTTTTATTCCTCTCTCACAAGTCCTCAAAGTAAAACTTGTTCAGTTGGTTAAGCCACTCCCCTGCTAGGTCATGAGACAGTTAATACTTTACACCTGTTACATAAGCAGCCTCACACCTGGGATTAAACAAAAGCATTCTCATAATTAGTTATTTTAATAAACTCATATGACATTTATACATGGCTATTTTTGTTGGTTACAGCCAATGCTCAAATATCCCGATATTTAGTTGCAAGGTGTCAACATGCAAACAGTAACACTACACCTGGTGTCTTTCCCCATTTATGTATCCTCAAGTCCAACCATCAATAGGTGAATGACCAAGGAATGGGATAAGAGCTTTGGATAA
>CAJQZJ010027881.1:35721-60361 GCA_907164525.1 Lophiomys imhausi | reverse complement strand
TATTCACTAAATCTAACTTATATTAACCTATCAGCCCCTTCAAGGGTGGGCTATAGTGAGGATAAAGCAGTTCCTGGAAAAGCTACAGCTAAGCATGGTGCATATATAGTATGTATATAAGGCCGCTGAATGTGTATGGATTATGAAGATACATGTAACTTATATAATACAACTTGAACATCCCATTAGAACTTAAAATAGATAGAAGCAAGGACCACAAAGAAGCTTGAGGTTGTGGTGGGAAACCTCCACCTTGGCAGAGAGGTTGACCCCTGATGTGCTTGTCAAAGCAAACACAACTTTTAGTTTCTTTTTATTATATCAGGTTTTAGTTGATATTTTATTGTTATTAACATCTTTGAAGATACTGTTTCTCCATAATTCTCTCTAGACTCTCCAGGAACATGCTGTAGTTGAATAAGTTGGGTTGATTATTGATTTGGGCTTTTTAAAAATGACTCTGAGTTTGCCGGGCGTGGTGGTGCACGCCTTTAATCCCAGCACTTGGGAGGCAGAGGCAGGCGGATCTCTGTGAGTTCGAGGCCAGCCTGGTCTACAAAGCAAGTCCAGGACAGCCAGGGCTGTTACACAGAGAAACCCTGTCTCGAAAAAAACCAAAAAGAAAAAAAAATGACTCTGAGTATGGCTGAGTAAAGTCACTGTATATTGAGGGGTATCAGAATTCAAGAATATATCTATGATTTAGAATCTCAGTAAACCTTTTCTTGAATGGGGTGGCACTCACTTCAGTCATAACAGCTACCAAGAAATCTGACTACAAACATTGCAGAAGATGCTGAGAAAGGGGACTCACTGCTGTTGGGAGTGGGAATCAGTTTTGCAGGCTCCTCAAACAATTAAAAATAAAACTATCATATGGCCCTAATATTTCACTCCTGGACATCTACCTAGAGAACTCTGTGCCTAGGGTAGAGGTACCTGCACCACCACGCTTACTGCAACTCCATTCATTATAGCAGGGGACTGGACGGATGATGAGATATGGTTCACATATAAAGCAGAATGTCATTCAACTCTAAAGAAAAATGAAATTTTCAGGAAAGTGGATGGACTTAGAACATATAATATTAAGTGAGACCACTCAATCTCACAAAGAAAAAACTGCATATTCTCTCCCATATATGGATCTTAACCTATAAGTCATGTATGTATATAAGTAAACAAATGTATATGTGGACAGAGTATAACATTTAGAAAGGAGAACAAGGAAGAATAATCTTAAAAGTACAAATGCTCACTAATGAGTTCACATATATAGTACAGTTCCTGTAAATCCTTTTAATTATCTCCCTGAGTATTACACATTTTCAATGAAAAATAAGGGACCATGCAGGAATAGGCAGTATCCACCTGTAACCTTGTGAGGGGTGTTATCTTCATTTGGGATCTGAACTGTTCTCATTGACTGTACCTGTAGGCTCTTGTTCTCCATGGTACTTCCCAAGTGTCTTCTACTCTTTAAACAAGTTTAGCTATTCAGATGATAGAATGTGAAGATTGTTAGAAGTATGTTTAATATCAGAAGTTTAAAAACACTGAGACTACCTAGGAATTCTGATTTATTTTTCCTGAATCTCAAAGAATAACACACCATGAATTTGAAAACATTAAGAAACTTGTTTTGCTTTTTCACTGCATGTTATAGTTCTAACTTTATCACTGATGGCGAATGATCACATCTTTTTAATTTACATAAACATTATCTTCAGGGAGGGTAAAGCTGTGACTAGAAAAGTTGCACCTAAATGGACAGCAGGTTCTGGGGATATATGGCTAGGCTGGTGGAGTGCTCATTCAGATGCACAGAGCCTGAGTCCAGCACTACAGAAAACTGGCATTCTCAACACTCAGGAGGTGGAGGCAGAAGACTCAGAAGTTCAAGGTCATCTTTGACTGCATAGTAAGTTACAGGACAGTCTGGAATATTTGCGGCCACATTTCAAAAGGAAAAATAAATAGGAAAACACATAAAGTTGACAGTGTGCAATGCACAAAACGGATGCATTTCATTCAGTTTTGTTTATGTGCTCAAAGAAGGGTAAGAGAGGCCAATACTTTGTCTTGATAATCATATTGGGCCACTAGGCAGAGTTGATTGATGCAGTGATTTAGGCCATTTCTCAAGCCCTTCCCTCAGCCGCAATGACTTCCACCTGTTTGTTAGTCTCCACTCCAGTATACAGGCAAAATCCCATTCCTGACCTGTGTGTTCCAGGACCCAGATCTGGGCACCATGTCCGACATTTGCAACACTAGTCCACTTCCCTCCTTTGCTTGCGTACTGCTGCCCATCCACATTCCTCACTTAGGTGTGGCAGCAGCCCAGCTGACTCAGAGCCTTGTATAAGGGAGCAGATAGTCGCTTGCATGTAGGCTAAGTGCTCACTGATAACATTCCTAGAGAAAATCTAATTGCTAAGGTTTCTGGAGCTTTGTGAGGAGCCAGTACTTTGTGGATTCAGCTTGGGAGCAAAGGGTATAATGTAGTTAAGGCTCATTACTCCACTCAGATGAATTAATATGAGTAAAATCTTAAAAACAGTGCCAGTGGCTATCTTGATGGTATGCAGAAGAGACAAGTGATGCAAAGCACATGGACAAAGGACATTTGGATTCAAATATTAAAGAGTTCCTGAATAGTTAATAGTGGGTACCATATGAGATGCTTTATAGTGATTCACTTCTCACAGCAACTCTTTGAGGTTATAATCATAGCTCCATCCTATAAAAAGATAGAGTCTAACTTCTTCCATCCTCTGGATTGTGGGCAAGCTAAATGACTCAAGTATTGAGTAGAGAGCTGTGACCAACTAGCATGGTGTTGGCAATAGCCTTCATCTGACTCTCTCCTTGAGCAGCCAGGTTAGAGAGCAGCCACAATATGGAGAAGTCACACAGAAACAGAGGAAGAGATGTGTCCATGAAACCCTACGCATTCCAACCCAGAGCTCTGGTCAGGAACTGCATCTCTAAGCAAGTCTGTAATGTGAGCCGGGCATTGCGCGGACTTAACTGCTGCTTCTCGAGAGACCTTGAGACAGAACCAGGCAGGTCTGAATTCTGTTATAAGTACTTAAGTTTGGAAGGGTTTGTTATGCAACAACATGCAAACATTACCACTTTCGTTTGATAATTCTAGGGTTAGATTAATATCAAAAATACAGTTGTAGCTTTTTAGTGGGGAAATCTCCTTCCTGGAGATAGATGTATGGGAACAGGTAGCTTTACAAAGTGGGTTTATCTGGAGCATTATACTGTTGACGTGAACGCTTTACAGGTGTGTGAATAGAAAGAGCTTTGGGTTTGGAGTCAGAAAACCTGCATTTAGATATTTGCCTGCTAGCTCTACCCAAAGGACATGTTAGAGATACCCTTGCTGAGGGCTGGCTTGATTCACACTCAAAATGAATATTGGAAATTCGGTTTTTAGTTCTAGTGGAGTATTTTAAAAGACATATAGAGATTAGAGTGTATAAGGGGTCAAATGAGAAATGAGAGAGGAAAGTAGATGGAGCACACTTGGATACCAACTACTAATTTGATCTCCTAAGATATTTCAACAACTTTAATATGGAAGAAGAGATAGATGGATGTTGCATAGTTTTGGAGGCAAACAGGAAATAATGTAATAGTTATACCATTCTTCAGCTACAAAAAATAGTCCCTACTAAATAACTAGCAAACAGTAGAAATCTATTAATACTGCACAGTTCTGAAAGTGGGTGCCATGCTTGGATGAGTGTTCCCAGTGTCCATGTTTTAAAGCTTGGCTCTTAGCACAAGGTGATATTGTGAGGTGTTGGGAAGTGGAACCTAGTGGGAGATTTTAGCTATTGGAGTTGTGCCCTTGAAGGGGATTTTGGAGTGCTTACTATTGGTCTCTCTCTCTCTCCCTCCCTTGGTCCCTCCCTCTTTTGCTTCCTCCCTCCCTCCCTCCATTCCTCCCTCCTTCCCCATTTCCCCTCTCTCGTTGGTGAGGCTTTTCTCAAAATATATTTTCAACATGATGTGTATCACAAGCCCAAAGTAGGATTGAGGTTCATAGGTCATAGACCAAACAAAGCCACTCAAGCTATAAGGCAAAAGTGAAACTTTCTTCCTTCTAAGTTGATTCATCTCAGGTATGTATTACAGAAACAGAAAACTGACTAAGGTAGTCAGAAAGCCTAAGATCAAGGCACTGGCAATGCCAGTCTGGTGAGAATTTCTTCAGCCTCCTTCAGCCTGAGATGGTTACAGGGTGTGCATTATTGCACCTTCCAGAGAGGGGGTCAATTAGCAATGTCCCTGCTGTTGAAACAAAGGATGACAAAAAGGGCCTAGCTAAGTTGCCACCAGGATTTTTGGGTCACAAATTTCATCCAAGAGGGCTTTACCTCCATCAGTAATTATCTCCTCAGGACCCCACCTCTTAATACTACATTAGGTCATAGATTCTAACTTAGGGGTTTTGGAGAAGATGTGTATGTGTGTGTATGTATGTATGCATATGTACATGTATATGCCATAGAATCGAGGATCTAGATTTTAGCTCATAAGGATTCTCTTGTAATTCATTACATTTAGTGGGGGGTATTATTTAAAATTCTTCCATTGCAGATAGAAGTGGCTGTTCTCTAGTTTGGTTTGGAGAAACCATAACAGAGGGTCTCTGAAGATTCTCAAGCAGGCCAGGCTTTAGGCTCATAAATGAATCTTTTCTACTTCTTTTATTTATTTATTTTTGAGACAGGGTTTCTCTGTGTACCAAGCCCTGGCTGTCCTGGAACTTGTTTTGAAGACCAGGCGGTCCTCCAACTCACAGAGATCCACCTGCCTCTGCCTCCCAAGTGCTGGGATTAAAGGCGTGCACCACCACACCTGGCACTTTTCCATTTCTTCTAAGTGTCTGACTCCAAAGTAACTTTTGTTTTTCTGTATTACAGAAGTAATATGTTCATTGATGGAAAATTAGAAGACCAGATATGCAAAAATGTAAATTAAGACTGCCACTAATCTTACTATCATTTAGAAATCATCAATATTTTAAAATATATTTTCCTAATGTAAGGGAGGAGGGCCAAACACTAATCTTTATGCACATGTAGAAGTAATCACTTTTCTGCTCTTAAATGTTGTGGTATATTCTTTTTGTATTGATTAGTACTTTGCTTATGAATAGTTTTTTTTTCATCACAACATTTTTAGTGTCCATATTCAACTTTGAAAATTGTTTTTGTTTTCTGATTAAAAATACTATTTATGTAAAATATTTTCAATAAAGAACCTTAGAAGAGAAAATAATATTCCAACAATTGGCACCATCAGTATTTTGTTTGTTGGATATTTTGGTCTCTAAATGTACATATTTTTCTTAAAATAGGTATATTGAAGATTTTTTCCAACCTTTTTTCTCATTCATAGTACATTGTGAATACTTGTATGTGATTAAACACTCTGTAAAACTATGATTTTCAATGGTTTTAAAGTACTTCATCATGTATATGAAGCCATAATGTTCTCAAACAGTCCCTACATTTGGGCATAGAGATTGCTTACTAGTTATTCTCCATTATAAATACTATATTCATCTATGTTAGAGGAGTTTTTTTTATGGTTTTATGGTATTCTATTTTATAGCTGTATCATCAGTCACTTGTTTTTAAATATATCCATTCTAAGGAATTGTTTATACACTTATGTGGTTGTTAAAGAAATCTTCCTTCAAAAATTATTTCTTCGTGAAACCAAGAACTAGAAATTGAATCCCCAGTGAAAAATCTATTCCTTTAGGGACAGACATGTAATACTGCCAAGGCAGACAGCTTGACTTCTTTTTGTATATACTAACTATGCCACAGCATGTTAAGGTACAGTAGTGTGTGTGTGTGTGTGTGTGTGTGTGTGTGTGTGTGTGTGTGTGTACATGAAAGATTTTTCTAGAATAGTATTCAAGATTCCTAGGCTACTCTGTTTAACAAATGGCTGTAAGGCCTTAGGCAAAAAAAATATCACTCTCTCAAAATCCTGTTAGTTTCAAAGTGAGTTCACATCACATAACAATGGAAAATGGTAGATTCCTTTACTTATACACAGAGGTCCCATAGGTATCTTCTGTGAGTATGCATTCTTAGACATTGTCAAACAATTAGCCTTGGGTCTTGTAAATGATAACTTGTTTTGAAAAATTTTATTTCTTTCTTAGTTTTCTTTTAACATTTTCATTGTTTGTATTTATGTCAAACATTTATAAATGGCATATGGAATTTAAATATAGTAACAACACTGAATTTCTATGTAAAAAATAGTCATAAGCATGTGTCATGTAAACTCTACCATATCTTAATAATTCAATATATGCTGTGAATTTATTTTAAAGAACAAAATATTGAACAATTAAAAAAAAGAAATCTTCCTTCAGTTTTAAATTTTAATTGTTTGGAAATATTTGGAGAGTGCTGTTTGAAGTTCATCAGTCTGCAGTTTCTACTATGTAACTTCAAGAGCTAAAATTCAATTGTAGATGTTTCCATGACATCCAAAATAATAATCAGCTATATTAGCATGTTATTAACTGCTGAATTGTGTGCATTTGGTTAAGTTCTATAATCTGTGATCTGGGCAGCACCTGATTGGTGAGGCCTGGTGCAGTCAGGGAGGGCTTCAAGGATGAAATGCAGGTTGATCTTAACTTGACAAATAGCTTAGATTCCCAGTCAAAGAGGACACAGGCCATTATATGGGAGGTGATGAGACATGCAGAGGCAGAGACTGGAGTAATTCAAATTCCTTTGAATACTACAGCAATTACTTTGGGGTTACAACTGTAGAAAATCTGAGCAATTAAAAAATATCTTGGGTTTAAAAATATTTACTTGTCTGTCCCCTCAACCACTGGGAAACGGTTTCATTGAAATTCTTGATTTGCAAAAATGGCTTTTCTTTTCTGGAGCTGTTGATTATTATTATTATTAGTCTGGCTTTCTTAGTCATCTGTATGAATTTCATGTGTTTAATTGATTCACACTGATGTGCTGTTTGCATATGCATCCTCTTGGTCTTGTGTTGGCACAGGAACTCTTTTGAAAGATGTTACCATATTTTTGTTACTGTTACTTTTGTGGAACCATTGAGATGAGAGGAAACAGGTCTATTGTAAATTTCTATTGAATGCATAGTGGCTTACTCATTGAGTTCCTCATTCCTGGCTTTTGTGATGTTCCTGTGATCATCCTGTGACTTAGTAGTTGTTTTCCAAAGAGAGATCAAAAGAAGGGGAGCCATCTCCTGTCTTGTTATTTATAAAAAATTACAACTCACTAGATTTATCAATTTTGTCTCTTTTATATCCACCTTGCAATGTTAAGATCAAGCACAGTTTAAAACTTTACAAAACTGTTTTTGTGGTGTGTGTGTGTGTGTGTGTGTGTGTGTGTGTGTGTGTGTGTGTGTGTGTGTCCTTGCATAGGCCAAGATTGGTGCTGGGTGTCTTCGTCCATCTCTCTCTATCTTTATTTCTAGACAGGGTCCCTCTTTGGATCTATAGCCTACCCATTTGTGTGAAACTGTTGGCCAGTCAGTTCCAGGGCTCGGCTTATGTTTTCTTCCCTAGCAGTTGGATTATAAGTTTACAACACATGCCCAATGTTTACAGCAGAGCTGATGATCTGAATTCAGCTCTGCATGTTTGCAGAGAAGCACTCTACAGATTGAAACAGTTCTTCAGTCCTAACATACATTTATTTTACGGGAGCAATATTTCCTACAGGGAGGTCAGGACCTGTATCTCAGAGCTATGTTTCTGAGCCCCTGCTGGGAATGCAGGATGATCTTTGCACATTTGCCACAGTTGGTCTGGCATAGGACATGTCTTGTCTTAGAAAATTAAAAAAATAAACTAAGTTTTTGCTCCTTAAGAAAATTTCCATAAAATGGTGTAACCTTCTAGGGTAGTTTGAAGTCTTTTGTCAAAGTTTGTTTGTTGCTCTTTCTCTGTATTTTCTGCTCTATTTTAAATAATACCCTTTGATAAATTCACACAAAAATACAATATTTTTAGACTATAACTATTTCCTATTCCCCCCCAACTCATTTATTTCTTGCCCATCCTCTTCTCAAATTCATGTTTTGTACTTCTTCAAAATTTTTTTGAATGTTTATTTTACTTGGCAGTCCATATTGCTGAAGAAAACTGACTCTCCTTCCTTCAGCAGGGACTACTTGCCATGAGCTCCTCCCTTATCCATGTTGGAGTGTGGACAGCTTGATCCTGAGAGGATCTGTTGTGAGTGCCACAGAGGCTGTGAGCTCGTAAGCGCAGTGGCCCTGTCATAGCTAGGAGACTCTCTTGAAGCAGTGCTCCCTGGCCTCTGGCTCTTATAGTCTTTCCATCCTCTCTTCCATGATGTTTCTTGAGTCTTCTTTGGAGGGACCATGGTATAGACTTCTCGCTCTCCCTCATGCTGTCTCATTTGGGTTTCCTGCCATTCCATGAGACAAACTTTTTAAAGCTATGTTGATTTACTTGTCAGTTTTCCTCAAATGAATTAGGGGTAGATTTTGGCTCATGAAAAACCCAGTGTTTATTAATTTTATAAAGTTTAAAAGTGATAAACACATCCCCCTCTCCATGTTTCCAAAGGCCAGTATAACTGTATTTATTACAACTTCAGCCTCTCATGACTTTACTCGATGCCTGTGTTGGTGCCTTCACAACATACTACAAGGAGTTCTTGTAGATTTTGCAAGAGGAATCACGACTCTGCAGCCTCATGCTCTGCACTTGGTAGTAGAGAGGCACTTTGTACAGAGTGTGGGACAGAGGACAGCATGGGTCATCACTGAAGTAAAAGAGCCCATGTTATTGTCTTCAGAATAGGATGGCTGTAATCGCATTCCCATGACCATAAAATAAAGAACACAGTCTAACAGATAAGTGATAACCAGCTCACAGGACTGCTTGAACTTGAGCCCAAGGGACAAATGGCACTCCTTGCATGGAGTGCTCGTCTGGATTGCCTCTCCAGAGCCCTTGAGTCTACATCTGACACCAACTGAGAAGACCTCCAACCTCCGTTCTGGTTAGCGGAGTCACTTGTAGGTGAGCAGGTCCCTGTGGCACTGTTTTTGTCTTTCCCTCTTCTTAGGTTGTGCCAGGGCTTTAGTTTTTACTTTCAGGCTGTATGAGAAAACTTTGCATCTGAAGAAAAGTGAAGGATAAAGGATCCAGTGATGATTATTGGCTCACCAATACCATGGTCACAGTGGCGGCAGCAACTATGTTTCTTGGACTTTTGTTGGCACAAATTGGCTACTGAAGCAAGCATCCTAAGGAGTCAAGGCCTGAGCACGGTGGTCCTCTCACAGAAGGGTGTCTCCGCCCTCTGCTCAGAAGGCTTGTAGATGTTAGCTGAGATGATGCCGGTTCTGGTGTAGGTGACTGAGGTTCTCTAGGTGTAGGATAAAGAACTCTAGGCCTTGACTTGCCCATTCTCTTTGTCCTTGTCAAGTTATTTCAGATTGCAGCCATTGCACACACCCTCTAGCACTGCTGGCGGTGAGCTGAGGGCATGGAGCTGAAGACTCACCTCACACCATTTTAAACAGTTCTATTGAAATTAATACCATGCAATTTATCCATTTAACACAGATCATTCGGTAGATTTTCAGGTACTCATGGCATTTAAATTATTCAGGGTCATATCAATACTTCTACTTCGTAACCCTTCTAGTCCAAGTCCTGTATCTGTCCCTTCCTTCAGGATATTACCTCAGGTCCAGGGTTTCAGCACCATGCCCAGAGGCTTTTCAAGTGCTACGTCATTCTGTGATCACAAGAACCTTGAAAATAGTGTCTTTCACCTTATGAGCAGTGACAGTAGTACCACTGTATGCTCTTTGTAAGCGGTGAGCATAGCCATCGTTTCCTTTATGCACGTGGAGATCCACTGCTTTACCTCTCATGTCCCCGCCCCACTATGTACCAATTGACTCACTAGCCTCTCATTTCTTCCTCAACTAATTTGTTTCTGTTATGTGTTCTTGGAGACCAAACCTGGCATCTTTTGCATGCCAGGCCAGTGCTCTGCCTCTGACCCAGCCCCAGCCTTCCTTCACTCAAACTGGCTAGGCTGCCTCTGGGAGGAAAGAGATTAGGAGCCATTAGGATTTTGAAGTTTTGGAAGGCGAGACATTTCACAGTTTTTAACCAAGAAAAGAATATATTTGTTCAGATAAAGTATATGGAAGGTTACAGCCATCTAACAGTTGTCTCCAACACTTGGTTCTTAATTTATTATTATTATTATTATTATTATTATTATTATTATTATTATTATTTTAAATCATGTGTGAGTGTGGGTTTGTGACTGTGAACATGTGAATACAAGTGCCCACAGAGGCCAGAGACACCAAGTATCCTGGAGCTGGAATTGTAGAATTGTGAAATGAACCATGTGGGTGCTGGGAGATGCACTCTGGTCTTCTACAAAAGCAGCATGCACTTCTAAAAACTGAGCCACTTCTCTCTCCCAGAATCCTCAGTTCTGATTTAGAGATACAAAACTATTTCCTTTTCAAAAAGCTTTCATGTGTTATTTGTATTTAACCAAAGATTTGCTCCCTCTCCGCAGCTTATGGATGGGACTCCTGGTAGTTAACAAACTTTTGTATACTGTGAAGTAATTCCTGTGCAAATATTTCCACAATGAGCATTTTATTGTTGTTAAAGACAGTTTTAAAATGCCATGTGAGAGATGTGCTACAGCATGCTGGAGCATGGGGCCAAGGCTGAGGAGTGGACAGGAGCTTCCATGACTATGGACATGTATATAGCTTGAAAGAAGTAATTCCTATGAACACCAGCATGCAAAATGTTCAGATCACTCTCTCTCTGGAACAGGCTTAGACATTTTATGTAATTTCTAGTAGTAGTGAATGTTGGACATTGAAACTAGCTTCCAATGTTTCTAAATGAGAGAAAAACATTTTTTTTGGTGTGCTATATACATATTTTGGTCTGTGGGAAGAACATTGCTGATAAAAGGATCCAGTTGGGGAGAAAAACCTCACAAATTCTAATACTGGTTCACTGAACCTGAACGCACATAAATTCAAAGCATGAGAGAATGAGAAGCCAAAATGTCCAGTTTGGTTTTATTACCTCAAAAGTGAAACAGCTTGAACGTGGGATTCGAGTTTGGTTCCTTTGGTAATTAACTGCTACTTAAAAGTTCAGCATTGCTTATCAAACATATAGTTTTGTTTGTCTCACTGAGTGAGTTACTTTATTTTGTTAGTATTATTTATTTGATCCAGTGACAATCGCCAACTATCCTATGCTTCAGCAGTTTTTTTTTCTTGAAGTGGGTTTGAAAGAAACTTACATATTAATGACTTTTTTTTTCAATCTCATTTCATTTTTCTAGGAGTCAGAGAATAATAAGTTATGTTCCCTATATTCCTTCCGAAATACGTCTACCTCACCACATAAGCCTGACGAAGGGAGTCGGGAGCGCGAGATAATGAACAGTGTTACTTTTGGAACCCCAGAACGCCGCAAAGGGAGCCTTGCCGACGTGGTGGATTCGCTGAAGCAGAAGAAGCTGGAGGAGATGACTCGGACAGAACAGGAGGGTATGTAGACTCCCCTCTGGGCTTTCTTTCTGGTCACAGCAAAATGACCAGGATCCCAAGGGCCAGAAGAGCCTACATGCCATAAGCTAGGAATAGTCACCCAGAAGTTTCTATGGTGACAGTTGACTGAAGTCCATTAGGAGTACTAAGCAGACTGCCCCAGTTGTCTCCAAACCTGTGTGTTTTGTTTGTTTCTGACAAAAATACCCTAAGGATTAGGACTGACCTTAACCATCACCCTGGAAAAAGAAGCAAGGGAATTTGCCTAACCATTTTACTGCGTTTGTCTTACTTCCTTTTGGCAGATAGTTTTTATGATGATATATCCCATTTAAAAATGAAGTTTTTTCTAATGTACTTCTCTCCCATTTTATGACTGTTATACATTTTAAATTTTGCATTCACTCCTGAATGAACAGAGTAGAGAGCTGCTAATGCTCTCCAAGGGTGTGGTAAGGTGCCTGCTGCAGCCTCCTGTGCTCACCTTCTCTCTATAGGACTATCCAGTGGAGTCTGTATTTAAACAAAATGCTCTGTGTGGTTATCACAGTGAGTGTGTACATGTGCTCTTTATCTGTGTGCTTCAGGCCTAACCTAGCCCTGTATTTACCACTCGTAATGGAAATTTAGACCTCTGTGACACTGTAGGAACTGGGATTTGATGAGCAGGTAGTTCCCATCTAATTTAATTTTTTCTTGTAAAGACTTAAAGTTTATCTTAAATTGATTTTTGTGAAACTCTGTCTAAACATTCTTGCTCACTTCTTTGTCATGCTATTCAGATTGTTGGCATGTAGGTAGATGCTTTTGATGACCCAGGGCTACTCTGCAGAAGCTTAGCACTACAGCCCTGACATACTTTCCCCAAAGTTCAGTTTCTCCAAGCTGCAGGATCCAAAAGTTTCTCTGGTCCTTGTATTTGACATGGCAACTAAAACATTTTGAAAAATAACCCCAAAATGACTATAAAAGTCTTTTATAAACTGCAAACTGTGTGGATTTGAGAAGTTCCTGATGATTATCACATTATAAATGTCAATTATTCCACTATGCTTTAATGTAATGATGCCTCTGGAGACCAGTAAGGTAACTTGGATGTTCAACTTTACAATTATTTCTCTTAAGTTACAGACCTCTAGAGTTCTTGTGTTTGCTTGATGCATACATCACAGGCATCTTTTTACACACCGATGTGTGATTGTGTATGTTTTGTCACCTATGGATGTGTGTGCTCATATATACTGATTTCCTCTTCAATACTGGATTTCAAGCTGTTTATTTCTTTCCCAATTGTTAGTAATTTCTAATATGTTTCTTCCATTCATCTCTAGATTGTGCAATTAGGTGCATTGTACAATAAGGTGATTGGTTCATTCTGGTCTATATTTAAAACATGAACAAGAATGCTCTAGAAGGGCTGGTGAACAATTATGGGTAACACATGGAGTTATTTGTGTGCAAACTCTGTGCTGACTTTTTTGTTCTTTCAGAGTTTTCTTTTTCTTTTTTTATTTATTACTTCAGGTTACATCTCCATCACAGTGTCCTCTTTCGACCCCTCCCAGTCCCATCCTCCCACCCTGTACCCCCTATCCCTTCCATCCCACTCCTCTGGAGTGGAGTGTCCCTACATAGCAGTCCCCCACCCCAGTTCAGCAGTCATATGAGGGCCAAGAGCCTCCTCATACTCTGGGGGCCTACAAGGCAGCACCACTTGGGCAAAGTGTCTCATTGACAGGAAAAAAAGTCTATGTTCCTGTTCCCTTTGGTGCATTCATTGTAGTATAGTTATCCTGTACTATTATATGACTAAAATCCAACTATAAATGAATAGATGTCATGTGCATCCTTCTGGGTCTGGGTTAGCTCACTCAGGATGAGCTTCTCTAGTTCCATCCATTGGCTGCAAATTGCATGATTTTGTTGTTTCTGATAGCTGAGTAGTATTCCATTGTGTAGATGTACCACAGTTTTTTAATCCATTCTTTGGTTGAGGGACATCTGGGTTGTTTCCAGTTTCTAGCTATTACAAATAAGGCTGCTATGAACATAGATGAGGAAACTTCCTCTTGATTTGGTGAGGAATCATTTGGATGTAAACCCAGAAGTGGTATGTCTAGGTCCCGAGGCAGAGCTATTCCAAGTTTTCTAAGATATCACCAGACTGACCTCCATAGTGGCTGCACAAGTCTGCACTCCCACCAGCAATGGAGGAGAGTTCCCCTTTCTCCACACCCTCACCAGCATGTGCTGTCATATGAGCTTTTTTTTATAATTTATTTTTTATTTCTTCAAGTTACATCTCAATAGCATTCCCTTCCCTACTCCCCCCCTCCAGTCCCACCCTCCCACCTTCAACCCCCCATTCTCTTCCTTTTTTTTTAAGTTTAAGGTATATCTTATTTCCCCCAACAGTTCCCCTTTTCAGTCCAACAAATGGTTCTTTCCCTTATAATAATAAATACAATACAAAACAACAGAGGTAATTAGGCCACAGTTATGAGGGTTATATGGCTTAGCGTACATTCCCAGTGTCCAGTCCATATGTATTTGGTACCTGACTTTAACTTTCTACTATCTAACCATCTCCATGAGTTTAAAGTTCTATATCTAACTCAACATTCATACTAACTTGCAACACAATTTTAAAAGCATCATCCTAGATCTATAACACTCTCTTGACTCCTAAACCACTCAAAATTTAATTATGAGACTCTAGCTATCCTAAATAGAGAATTCACAAAGGAGGAATCCCTAATGGCTGAGAGACACTTAAAGAAATGCTCAACATCCTTAATCATCAGAGAAATGCAACTCAAGACAACTCTGAGATTCCATCTCACACCTGTCAGAATGGCTAAGATCAAAAGCTCAAATGACAGCACATGCTGGTGAGGGTGTGGAGAAAGGGGAACCCTACTCCATGGCTGGTGGGAGTGCAGGCTTGTGCAACCACTATGAAGGTCAGTCTGGCAATACCTTAGAAAACTTGGAATAACTTTGCCTCAGGACTCAGCCATACCACTTCTGGGTATACACCCAAATGTCTCCTCACAGAATCATAAGGAAGTTTCCTCATCTATGTTCATAGCAGCCTTATTTGTAATAGCTAGAAACTGGAAACAACCCAGATGTCCCTCAACTGAAGAATGGGTTAAAAAACTATGGTACATCTACACAATGGAATATTATTCAGCTATCAGGAACAATGAAATTATGCAATTTGCAGCCAAATGGATGGAACTAGAAAAGCTCATCCTGAGTGAGCTAACCAGACTCAGAAGGATGCATATGGCATCTATTCACTTATAGTAGGATTTTAGCTATATAGTAGAGGGTATAGATACTACAACTAACATACCAAAGGGAACTTGGACATAGACTTTTTATTTTTTCTATTTTTTTATCCTTTTTTAATCTGTCATATGAGCTTTTGATCTTAGCCATTCTGACAGGTATGAGATGGAATCTCAGAGCTGTATTGAGTTGCATTTCTCTGATGATTAAGTATACTGAGCATTTCTTTAAGTGTCTCTCAGCCATTAGGAATTCCTCCTTTGTGAATTCTCTGTTTAGCTCTTTTCCAATTTTTTGATTGGATTATTTGGTTTCTTGGCATTTAATTTCTAGAGTTCTTTGTAAATTATGGATATTAGCCCTCTGTCAGATGTGGGGTTGGTGAAGATTTTTTCCCAATCTGTAGGCTGCCATTTTGTTCGAATGACAGTGTCTTTTGCCTTACAGAAACTTTTCCGTTTCATGAGGTCCCATTTATTGATTATTCGTCTTAGATCCTGAGCTGTTCATGTTCTGTTCAGGAAGTTGTCACCTGTGCTGATGAGTTCGAGGGTTTTTCCCACTTTCTCTTCTAGTAGATTTAGTGTGTCTGGCCTTATGTTAAGGTCTTTGATCCACTTGGACTTAAGTTTTGTACAAGGTGATAAGTATGGGTCTAATTTCATTTTTTTACATGTGGACATCCAGTTGGACCAGCACCATTTGTTGAAGATGCTGTCCTTTTTCCATTGTTCGGTTTTGGCTTCTTTGTCAAAAATTAAGTGACCATATAGGTGTGTGGGTTCATTTCTGGGTCTTCAGTTCGATTCCATTGATCCACTGGTCTGTTTCTATACCAGTACCATGCTGTTTTTATTACTCTTGCTCTGTAGTACAGCTTGAAATCTGGGATGGTGATACCTCCAGATGTTTTTTTATTGTATAGGATTGATTTAGCTATTCTGGGTTTTTTTTCTTATTCCATATGAAGTTGAGATTTGCTTTTTCCAGGTCTATAAAGAATTGTGTTGGTATTTTGATAGGAATTGCATTGAATCTGTATATTGCTTTTGGTAGGGTGGCCATTTTTATTATGTTGATCCTACCTATCTATAGGCATGGGGGATCTTTCCATCTTCTGATGGCCTCTTCAATTTCTTTCTTCAAGTTTTATTTTCTCTGTAACTCCCTTCAACAGTCTAGCGAAGCCTACATCTCTTTTCTTAGAGTTATAGTAAACTCAGAAAATAAAATACATAGACTTACAGAGAAGTGAATTATATAAAACTCCCAAATAAATTTTAAAATATTATAAGGCAGAATGTGCTCCTTTACTAATACAGTAAAATAAAATTTAAGGTAGGCCCCAGCCATGCCCTTCTAGTGTAGCAGTGTGATAACTGACATCTGCAGGTATTTTAACAAGTGCAGTGAGATAGAGACATTACAGTGACATCTAGTTTGAAGTTTAACAGTGACAGGCTCCATGAAAGCCGTACAGATCAAATGTTTTGGGAGTTTACAAGAGAAGGTGATTGCTCCTGCCTAGGAAGCCACCAGAGGGTTCTGTGGGGGAATGAGTCCTAACTAGTCTTGGAGAATGAAGGCATTTCTTTGGTGGAATGCAGGGGAGAGACATTTCAGTCTGAGGAACAGGCATTGCACTTAAAACAACCAGCCTTCAGGTTCTAACTTGAGGTGAATTTGCATGTGGGATATTAAGATGAAAAAGTAGGCTGTGTTCAGATCATGACAGGCCTTGGTGTTTTGGCTGCAAAATTCGAATGTAATATTGAAATTGATGGAAGATCTGCTAACTGTTCTATTCCAGTAAGGTAAGCAATGGGAACTTTCTTGTGAGAAAGTCAATCTGGCAGTCTGTGAAGGGTCGATGGGAGCAGGAACAGGCATTATGGAGATTACTCCAGGCTAGAGATAAGTGCCTGAACTAAGGCAGCGGAAATGAGAAACAGGGTTGCATATGGAGATGAAATCAGGAGAGGTATTGTGAAGATATGTGTGAGTGTGGAAACCAAGAGGATGTCCAACTGTAAGTCAGTGTTTTGTCATTGTTTGTTTTGTGTTTTGAACTCTGGACAAATAGGAGGGTGGTGGTATAATCAGCAAAAAGAAGTGAATAAATATGGTTTGCAAATAGGAGCAAGGCATGGTTTCTAGTTTTTATTGAGTTTTATAATTTTTTAGTTTGAACCTCACCTTTTTAGCATGTGTGTGTGTGTGTATGCAACACACCTACATATGTGACTGTGTGAAAATCAAAGGACAGCTTCAAGAGTCAGCACTCAGTTTGCACCATGTAGCAGGCAGTGTTTCTTGTTGTTTGCCACTGTGTACACCAGGCTAACTGCCCTATAACATTCCAAAGATTGTCCCATCCTCACCTCACCTCTCCCATAGGCATGCTGGGATTACAGATGTGCACCACTGTACATTTCATTCCAGTATTACATGGGTGCTAGGATCCTGAACTCAAGTCTTGACACTCTTGCAGATAGTACTTTACCCACTTAGCCACCTCATTAGTCCTGAATACCAATTTCAATTGTCTTCTGGTAATGATAGAATAGAACATAGTGGGAGAACAAAGAAATATAGAAATAACATTAAAATTTAGGATAGATTTCTGATTCTAAAATGATCATAGTATAGGTCTCAGGAGATCAAACAGTTCTCCCAGCAATTGCTTGGCTTGGACTCTTTAAAGCCTTGGGTCTGGCTCCTCAGGTGGGACATGCTACCTCATGGGGCATGTAAGAGCTTTTCACATATATCATCTGCCCCTCCCTCACCCCTGCTTCATGAGTTGAGGGTCGTATTTTAGGATTAGCTAGTTGATAAGCCTGTATGGATAACATGATAAATGAAGATCTTTCTTGAGTCATTCCCAGAAAATGTTTGACTCTCTATCAAATAAAAAATACCTTCCCTCTCATTCCTCTTAATGAAGAAACTCATCTATATGAAGTTTGTTACTGTTCATTTCAAATCATTGTGTATGTAAAAAAATCAGTGACACTGCAGGCAGAGACATTGATTCACTACATTACTGTTCTGAGCATTGCTCTGACTAGACTTTGGAGATTCTGATGAACAATGGAATTCAGTCAGAAGCCCCGGCTCCAACAGTGAGGCTGATGGGAAGATGAACAAGGGTTCTCCCTTTTGTGAATTTAACTTTGATTTAGTGTCATAAGTAGATGACTATCTATGTGGCAGGTAGGAAACTGGTGGGTGAGAAGACAGACACAGGAGTGGATAGAATGACTGAATCTCAGAATCTTCTCTTTAAAATCCTGTTGATACTCATGGGGAGAGCACACAGACAGGCTCTGATTAATAGAGTCAGGTTAGAATGCTTCCAAGATGAAAACCCTTCAGCTGTGATTAAATGATGGATTCTAGTTACCCTTGAGTTACCCATCTTGCTGCCAGCATAGCTGGGTCCTACCACAAGCGACAGTTGTCAGAAAATGAATTCTTTAAAAAGGACTTCTATATCTAAATACATATATTTAATCAGAGAGCCCTTTGGCTTCTGAAAATAGGTTGTCTAATGAGAATTTCATTTGAGCAGCTGCGACTGAGGAGGTCAACAGGCAGCGCTAGGAGGATATGGCCCAGCTGGTTAAATGTGGTGGCTGTCGTGATTTAAATGGTCAAGTGCTGCTTGTAATCCAGGACCGTCTGTTTGTGGAGGGAAGAGTGAGTGCTTCAGCATAATGTACAGCTGTTTTAATCTCTCTTTAATAATACTGCTCCAGCCACTGTCATGTCTTGTGCATCATACTACTAAGTATATGATCTCAGGCCACTGGGTGGGTTGCAGTCAGCATTGGGAGTCACGTGAGGGACAGGGACACAAGAGGAAAACCTCAAGTGTCTTTGGGTAATAATTACCATCACTGGGAGAAAGCAATGGGGCTTGGAATTAGGTAGAAATATGGGAGTGGATGAAATTTTTATGGAGAGCTTGAAGAGCACATAACTTAGGCAGGGTTCCATAAACTAGAGTATGAATTTGTCCTGTGGAATGGTGTGCCTAAGACCATCAGCGTGATGCAAGCACATAGATACATCTTGCTGGGCCCACACTTAAAGTGCAGTGAACTTGGGTTTCTGCAAGGCAAGCTTTTCAAAGGATGCTGTGGCTGTTGGGAGTACCAGAGTGTGTGTTTCTGTGTGTAGCAGACACACTGATATCATTCACATCTCTAAACAGTTGTCAGGTCTGTGTTCCCATTAAAATATAGGGCATACATTATGTGTTTTGGTGTACTAAACATGTTGTTTACTATAGTTAAAATGATGAGAAAACTCACTTTTGAAAAGTCTTGTGTTAGACTGAGGTATATCTGGATTTAAATCCAAGTTTCAGTACTCATGAAAACACTACAAACTCTCATGTGGGCTGGAGCTAGAGATGTTGGAGTTTGATGGTCACTCAGCCTTTACCACATAAACTCCATAGCACACATTACTGAATATCTCCATGCTTTTTTAAAAATGCAAAATATGTATCATTATTATCTTAGTTACTTTTCTATTGCTGTGATAAAACACCATGACCATGGCAATAAAAGCAAACATTTAATTTAGCTTAAAGTTTCAGAGATACTTTGAGTCCATGATGGGGAAGTGAAGGAACAACTGAGAGCTCACATCTTGACCGACAACCATGAGGCAGTGAGAGAGCATTAGCCTTCCCTCAGTGATACACCTCCTCCAATAAGACCACACCTCCTAATCCTTCCCAAACAGTTCCACCAACTGGAGGCCAAGTATTCAAATATATGAACCTATGGGGACCATTCTCTTTGAAACCACCAAAATTATAGTGTTATGAAACTCAGGCATTAGTCAGCACAATAAGGCATATGGGCCACTGTGAGCACACAGGATAGCATTCAATAAATGGAGCCAGAGTTATCTTCTGGCCATGAGACCCTGCATGTGTGACTTAACCCTTCTGTGTTTCAGTTCCTTCAACTATGAAGCTTGGTTGTGGGGACTGGATATCACTTTTCTCATCACTATTGCTATTGCTATTGTAACCACTACTACAGTAGTCGTTATTTGAAGAAACTTTTCAAAGAGAAATACTATAAAAATCTCATTGTATGCTGCAGACCATAGAAAATGTCCCAGGGTGCTAAGGGATTTAGCATTTGGCGGCAATGGTGTTCTTGTGTTCTGGAAGAACAATTCAGTTTTGCTGGCCTTTCAGGCCTTCTGGAAAAGCTGATACTAAATTTCCCCCACTGGAAGCCAGTCTTTCCTGCTGTGAAATATAGAATGCAGTATTGTCAGCCATTGAGGTTGGTGGAGCCTTGGATGAGGTTTCAGACTCCTGTCAGGAACAATGTGTTCCTGTTGCAATAAAATCTGTGAAATCCTGTGAGGAAGTAATAAGAGCACCTTAACATTCATGCCATGCTTAGCACCAAAACAGTTGTATGGCAGAATGTATGAATATTAGGGTTTTACCACTATTTTGATTGATTGTTGAAGTCTTAGCATCTCTAAACCTTTTCTGATTTTCATTTGAAAAATTTAATTAAAAACACATCACAAAGACTGAGGGATGTAGGTTCCTCAGTGAAGTGGTTGCCTCTGACACATGAGGACATGGGTTTGATACCCTAACCCATTTAAAAGGCTTCTCCAGTAGTGGGGAAGTGGGTACAGGAAGATACTGGGGGCTTGTCAAATTGGGGAGCTCCAGGTGCAATCTCAAAATTAAGTGGTGAGCAGTTGAGGAAGACTCCCCAATGTAGACCTGAAGCCTCCATACACATGTGTGACCCCCAAACATGTACACACACACACACACACACACACATATATATATCACACACACACACACATATATATATATATAGAGAGAGAGAGCAAGAGGTACGTTGATTGTCCATTCCAGTCTGCACAGTACTATCTGAGCAATTGGAAAAAACTGCTAAGGTTCCAGAAGCTGCTGACAATGGGATAAGGGAGCAATTGAGTAGTCAGAACAATCTAATACAGCTTCGCATAAATTTAGTTTTCTTTTCCTAAAATACATTTTCTTCTAATAATGTTTTTGTTCTTGCTGCTGCTTTTGATTATTTTGTGTGGGAATTGTGCTTAGTGTATTTTTGAGCTAGGTGTGTTTGCTTTCTAACTGGTCATCTTCTCATGTAACGTGGGAATCACAGAGTGAGTGAGAATTCCGTGGCCCCTGGCCTTTTGGATACATTGTGGCCACCTCTGTTCCTTACAGTCCAGACCACACACTATCTAGCTAGTCCTCTCCTTAACGTCTCTGTTTGGTCTCTGCTTTGAAAAGATACTGTAGATGTCTTGGCCCATTTCTACCTCATCATATTTAAAAGTCATTTTTCCCCCTGGCTGTTTTCACTAATAAAGTTAGCAGACACAGACAATTGTGTTAGGTTTGTCTTTCACTGAATGGGGAGGGGTGTTGACAGTGTTCTAGGCATGCTGTTTTTTGTTTTTTTTTTTTAGAAAGAAGCAGCTTCCCAAAGGCTCAAAGGGTCCAGGCTCATTCTCCTCTGCCCTATGCATTTGTGAATTTTGCATTTTCCCTTGAAAACCTACTATAGTTTCTTTAGAATTTATACTGGGAGTTTCAAGAAGTAGGGAAAAGTTTGGATCTTTAGGTTTTTTTTTTTTTAATAATTGAAAGAGAATTTGAGCAGATAGGGAAGTGGATCATCTAAACATGGTAGCTGATGCTTAGCCCATGAACAAGGAGGCAAATGCTCTTGGGCTGGTGTTCTAGCTCCGTGTAGAGGCCGTTCCCTGGGACTGCCCTGTGTTCTTCACCTTTGCATCTGTGCTTTAGACATGCTAGGACTTTGTTTGCTGTTATCTTCCATTTTGTTCTCAAATAGTCTTGAGTTAGTTTATTAGCAATGCATTTAGTTTTGTTTGCTTTAGAACTTTATATAAAAGATACTACCCTGTAGTTTTCTGAGACTTAACTTTGTACACTCACAACTATACCACATGATGAGTTTTGCTGGGTAGTATAGTGCATTTTTACTTTTATAATATTCTACACACTACTCTATGGTGTAGCATGTAACAGTCTGTTCTACTCTCCTGTTTCTATAGTTCAGCCAATAATGTCAAGGAGGTTCTTGCACTCATCTGATGCACATGTGAGTGAGGATCTTCCCTTCTAGGAAAAGTATTGATAGTATTGGTATTGATAGTGACAAATACGTATACTCTTTTTTTTTTTAACTTGCTTTCAAAGTAGAATCTGTTTTCTCTGCCTCTGTCTTTGTCTCATCTCTCCCTCTTCTCTCTGTATGTGCATGTGTGTGTTCTCTGAAAGCTTTAACTGTCTAGACCTGTTTGGTCTATCTTATTCAAATGTTCAGTATATCTTTTTTTCCTTAATCACTAACCTTTTCAGAAACTCAACAAGAGTCTCCAGTGGGCCTTTGCTGCAACTTTCCTTTTGTTGTGTCATAATAGAATGCCTTCAGCCCTTTCAACAATGGCCAAGCACAGGTGCCTCGTTCTCCTGCTGGACTGTGATGACTGGATTTGTTAGGAAACACACTGTTCTCCTTTTGATCTTCTTTATTGATGTTCCTGTCTTATGATGTGGTTTTAGGATTAGAGTAATTCCTGACCTCTAATTATCTTGGGTTCACAACCTTCATTTTTCTGAAATACTTCAACTTTAAAATTACAAGCCTTTTGATTATTGTGCTATCCTATCATTTATAGTGAAATAGATATTTTTGTAGTCAATTGACCTGTTAGATGGAAATCTTCGCCTCTCTCTTGGAATGTCATAGACCTATAATTCCAGTTACTCAGGAGACTGAGGTAGGAGGATCATAAGTACAAAGCCATTCTAGGCTACATAGTAAATTCAGAACCATCCTGGAAAACCCTGTCTCAAAGTGAAAAAGGGAAAAAAGGAGCCAAACATATCACTCAGTACTTGTGTACTTGTATTACATGTATGAGGAGTCTGGGTTCTATCCTCAGTACTTGTGTACTTGTATTACATGTATGAGGAGTCTGGGTTCTATCCTCATCAGTCTAAAAGCTTTAAGAATGCTTTCAAGAAAGAGGGAGGAGGGAGAGTGTGGGGCCAGGAGGGGTAGAAAGAGGGCACTGTGATGGAGATGTAACTTGAAGTAATAAATAAACATTTTTTTTTTTTTTTAAAGAGAGAAGGAGGCTGTGGAGATGGCTCAGTGGCTCAGATTCCCATCACCAGATGGGTCAGACGCCTGTCTATACTCCTAGCACTCTGGATGTGGAGATGTGATCTTTGGAGCAAGCTGTCTCGCTAGACGAGCCAGATCTGTAAACTTTGGGCTCAAGTGAGACTCTGCTTCAATATTTAGGGTGGAAATTGATCAAGAAAGAGACCCAAAGTCGATCACTGGTCTCCAAAAGTCTACATATGTTCACACATGTGAATATGTACTTACTAGGCATGCATGCACTGCTCCCCCAGTAAAAATTTAAAAAAAGACAAATTCTTCCAGATGTTGGCCTGGATTTGATATGCATTCTTTCGTGACTCTGGTAACTTACTTGATGGGATCAAGTGATTAACTAATTGATTTAAATTCTAGTTTTTTAAATTTATAAAATGATCTTAGTTTAGATATATATTAAAGGATAAATTCTAAAATTCTATGCTATTTTGATTTTTTAAAAGTTCATATCTAAACTTCAGAGTCCACTAATCAGGGTGCCTCTGTTTTTGAAATAAATCACTGATTTCAACCATTCTCATGATTCTTTTCTTTTATTCTTGAAAGTGTTCATTATTATCTCTTCTTTTTGATCCTGGAATATTTATGAAGTGAGAGATAAAAGCAGCTATGCAGTTTTGATGTCTGAAGAAGACATTGTCCAATGGCTTCAAGGCCCTAGCTTAGCACTGAATTATCTGTGGCACCGAGATGTATGCACTTTCCCAGTAGATGTCTTGAGAGTTTATGTGGATCCCACACTGCAGCACAGGTCCAGACAAGTGCTCCACAGAGAAGTCAGAAGTTTTAGGCCTTCTACTACCCCTGGGAGCACCAAAGTTAGAGGCTCATAGCTTTGTACAGCTACTCACAATAGTATATTAAAAACAAGTAATACAAATGATGAAGGTATGCTATGACACTATGACAAAGCAGTGAATTGTGCTGAGAAATGCCATAGCAGCAGCAAGAGAAAGATCATTCATACCAATGTGGATTTAACCTCCAAACACATTGTGGCATGTGTGCCACTCACATCCACACAAAAACAAACAAATATAAAAGGAACTATCAAAACAGAAACACCACTTCCTTGGAGAAGTCTTATGTGCCTGTAATCCTAGTTTCCAGGTATAAAGGACATTACAATCTCTTTCTTTCTTTCTTTCTTTCTTTCTTTCTTTCTTTCTTTCTCTCTCTCTCTCTTTCTTTCTATCTCTCTCTCCTTCCTTCTTTTTCTTTCTCTTTCTCTCCTTCCTTCCTTCCTTCTTCCTTCCTTCCTTCCTTCCTTCTCTTTCTTTCTTTCTTTCTTTCTTTCTTTCTTTCTTTCTCTTTTTCTTTCTCTCTCTCCCCTTCCTTCCTTCTTTCTCTTTCTCTCCTTCCTTCCTCCTTCGTTCCTTCCTTCGTTCCTTCCTTCCTTCTTTCTTTCTTTCTTTCTTTCTTTCTTTCTTTCTTTCTTTCTTTCTTTCTTTCTTTCTTTC
>CAJQZJ010027881.1:0-35711 GCA_907164525.1 Lophiomys imhausi | reverse complement strand
TTCTTTCTTTCTTTCTTTCTTTCTTTCTTTCTTTCTTTCTTTCTTTCGTGTGTGTGGGGTACAGGGTCTCATTTAGTCCATGCCAGCCTCAAACTTACCTTGAACTTCTGATTCTTCTGCCTTCACTTCCCACATACTAGGAGTAAGGACAGTCAAAGATACATAGAGAAACCCTGTCTTGAAAAACCTAAAAAAAAAAAAAAAAAAAAAATGTGTGCTGCCATAGCTGGTTTTACATTGTATCTGTGTTTTTTTTTTTTTTTTTGGAGGGTAGAAAAAATGGCTAATTAAATGATTTACCCAGTATTTATATTATCATTAATAGGTTGGTGGTGTTAATCCTTAACACATGCCATTATAAATGAATACACTCAGACACCGGATGGATTTTAGCAAGCCTTGGCCTGGATTGATCAATCTTGGTCCATCTAAGGCAGCTCTTAATTCTATTACCCAAATATGACCCCATATATACATATGTCCCTTTGGACTGACATTCTCCACGCTATGCAGATGTTCCTGGCCATGTGGAATGAGGTTCTTTTTTCTAACCCATGGTGTGTGTCCTCCTCCTTCCTGCTCCTGGCTGGAATGAATTAATTCTCTGTGCAAAACGCAGGATTCCTGTTCTAATCTCAGGAAGTCCCACCTTTCTCTGACTTTGCCCAATCTCAGGCCTCAGCATTTTATTTAACCAATCAGAGACAATGTAAGTAACAGACAGCAAGCAGGATGAATTAATTAACATTTAGAATGCTTAACACTACCCCATCAGGGGAGAACTCTGGATACAGGCTTCATGGATGATATGCAAAAACTCTGCCATCTGGGCTCCATTCCAACCCCCATAGTCTCTCTTGGACCCATATGTGTACCTCACTTTCATAGACTCACTGCCTTGTGACTTCCTCATTTGTCTTCTGTCATGTCTCTCAGTTCATTTAGGTAGAGAATCAACCAGGGGTTGTCCACGACTGTTCCCCAGTACTTGCAACTCTTAATAAATGTTCACTATTGAAAAAACAATTGAAACTTATTAAATTATCTTGATTATTGTTTCTAGTTTTTACTTCTGCCTCTCCTGCTTTTGCATTTACCTCACAATTAGGCTTCTAAGTATAACTTTAATGGTACTAGAGGTCAATACAGAAAAAACAAATAGTTTCTCTTTTAGTGACATCATTTCCCCCTCTTTTTGGGTCTATATGACCTATTTAAAAGTCATTCTGCCAATGGGAATGTGATTTTTTGGTATGATGCCATTTTCCATCATCCATTGGACTGAAGATTTAGTCTCTATTCTGAAACCATAGCCCATCAGTCATTGGTTCAGCCCTGTGCTATACCCAATTGGTTTTCAGTTCACCACAGACATATGGAAAGTCACAAGTCTTTCTATGTAGTCACATAATGACAACATCTTTTATCCATCCATGTTGATCTCAGACTAGTGGAAACTGTATTCTCTCTCTAATTGTGCTTACTGTGATGTCAGCCTCTAGGATAAGCTGTGCTCTTTTTACCTGGTGGAAAATAGCCTCTATGTTTTTTTCCAGGCTAGATTTTATTCTAATACATCATCAGTGTTGCTGTGGATATGAGTAGTTCCGATATTCTTTATTCTGTAGTATGAATACATTCCCTGGTTCAAGGACATCTGTATACATTTCAGTTTGGTGACATCACAAATTCTATGAACACTTATAAAGCATCACTTATTGGCTGAAAAGTAGTTTCTATTTCTCTATCAGCAATATCTAGAATACTGGTTATTGGTTTGGTGGTGGTTTCAGTTTTAGTTTGATAAAGTGCTGCTGCACTATGCTTTAGAATCTCTGTGCAATTTTGCTTTCCAACTAATCACAGCAGAGTGACTTGGTTTTTCTGCAATTTTGTCAACAGTTGGCTTCCAAACTTGTAGCCATTCTTTTGGGTATGTTGTGACATTTCATGGTGAGCTAATATGTTTTTCTCTTATGGCTAGTGATAACCATTGTATGTATTGTTTGTTGTCTGAGTGTCCTTGTTGGTGAATTGTCTTTCCAGACCTTTGGTTCTTTTGTACAAAATCAGATTTTCTTTTGCTATTGTATTTGGCAATTGTTTGTTATCCTAGGTATTAGGCCTATATTAGAGATATGGTTTAGAAGTATTTTCTTCCAGTTTTTAGCTTGTCTTTCCATGTGTCTGCAAAACTTCCAGTTTAGAGTGTTAACGAGGTCTGGACAAACAATTATTTGCTTTATGGATTATAATTTTGATATAAAATTTTAGAAAAACTTGCCAAGTCCTAGATTTTAAACATTGTACTCAACTTTTCCCCCTAAAGGATGTATAGAGTTGTGTATTTTATGTTTACTTCCACATATAATTTGGGAGTAACTTTTGTATAAGGTATGAGATTTAAGTCAGAATACATTTTTATGTTTTTAGCTAATGGACATTTACCACTTCTTTTGAAAAGGCCTATTTCCTCCACTAACTCATACTGGAAGTGATAGGATTGGGCTACATAGGAAGCCCCTAGGAGTCAGGAACAAAAGAACAGAGAAAAACAACAGAAGCTGTAGTGATGGCTAGAACAGAAGTTGTGTAGTACTGATGACTCACCAGTCATAGGACAAGATCAACATAAATCAATCACAGTTCTCTGTAGCAGTAGGGAGATGTCTTAGTCCATACAGGTTGCTATAGTAGGGTGCTGCAAACTGGGAAACTCACAAAAACAAAGACCCACTGCTCACATGCCTGAAGTCTAGGAATCCCAAGACCAAGGTGCTAGGCAAACTGGCGTCTAGGATGCTCCCTTCCTTTTAGTTGGTACCTTGCTGCTATGTCTGCACATGTTGTTAGTGACAAACAAACATTCATGGGCCTCTGTCATCAGGACACTAATTTCATTCAGGACACAGCCACCAAATTCTTACCTCTTAATTCCAACATGCTGGGGATTCAATTTTAGCATGTGGGTTTGGGAGGACAGAAACATTTGGACTGTAGTAACACTTGAAAACAAAGTTAAAAATAATATTATTACAATTTCTCTCAATAAAGTGAAAATTTTGGTGTATACTTATCACATTTGTATAGACTGTATGTGAAATTTCAAAATGCTCATAAAAAAGCAACAACCTAAATTTAAAAGCAGAACTTTCTATTCATATACTTGAAAATTTGCTGTGTTGAAGATGTCAGTTCTCCCACAAATGACCTACATATTTAATGCAGTTCCTGTTAAAATCTGGAGGATCTAGTAAATAATATGTACATCATCATATTTGAATTTTTTAATGGACAGATTTGCAGGCACATCCAACCTTTCAACATTGTGACGTATAATCTCTCAAAAGGTTTGTTCTTGAGAACTGTGCACTCATGTTATGAAGTAGATTATTAAAATTTCATAATTTTAAAAGGAAATTTATGATTTTATATTGGACCACATTCACAGCTATCTTTGACTGCATGTGGCCATGATCATTAATTCTATAAGACATTTATTAAGCTATTTCAAATGGTATTGTAGTGGACCAAGGTGGGAGAGGTAAAGGTGGGAAAAGGAGGAAAAGAAGGCAAATATAAGATATTGTTTTTAGTAGCTCAGGGTTTGGTGGTAGAAGTGGGGAATGAGTAAAGGCTCTAGGTGCTGTTAGTGCTCGGTTAGGGCAGAAGAGGGAACAGTTGTCTCATCTCAGGCTAGAAACAGACTTTTATGATTTGAGCTGGAATTTTGAATAACTATAAGTTATTCAATACAGTCCAAAAGTTCCATACCCTGAACTAGGGATACGTTGGAATATGAGGTAGAGAAGAAATGTACATAAAATGTCAGTGGTATGAATGGGCTTCTCAAGAAGTTTGCCGTGGCTAATTCAGGAAAGAAAAAAAATAGGTTGAAGGTATGCTAAAAAGATTGGATTTAATCATTTGGTCCTGGAAAGCAGATGAGAACTTTAAATAGGAAGATGAATGACACAACTGGATTTTTTTTTAAAAGAAATTAACTTTGTTGGTATTCTGACCATTGGTTGCAAAAAAAGTAATGGGCAATGAGGGGCAGTCTGCTATGGACTATTGTAATGGCCTAGCCATATAGTGATAACAGCTAAAACACCAGCAGGGGTATATAAGAGTCAGTTGTTAGAGATACAGTTGAAGTTTCTAGTTGGCTGTGGTGTATGAGGTTGGAGAGACAACTAGAAGGGAGATTTGAGACTAGGTGATGGTCCATCTCCTATGGATGAGAAGTGTCAGAGGAAGGGTTGGGTTTAGAGGTACTGAGTTTGAGTACTTTCTCTGTGGAGGGAAAATACACCAGGCATGCAGATGTATAAGGGACTATCTAAGAAATTAAAAGAAGAATACCCTTTGGAGTCCTCTCATTTGCCTCCCATTTCTTACTAAACTCATCTTCCTGGGCCACAGTTCTTGATGGTATGGGCAGTCACTACACCTAGGCCTTTGATGCCATCAAGAGATCCAGTGGACACAAGATAAACAATATCTTATGAAGAAAAGGACGCTTCCTGCATAGCTGAAATGCTGCCTTATAGTAAACTTTTTATAAGTCCAAAACATTCGAAAAAAAAAAACAGTATATTAATCACAGTGGTTTGCTATCACTACCAAGTGTTATGGTCACTATGATGATATGAATTTTACCTCCATTATCATTTGGTACCTAAGTGATATGTGTTCTGGATTTGACCAAAACATCATGATATGGCCTATGACACTGATATACTATTATAGAATTACCTTCAAATGGGGTAATAGAATTCCATGATTAATTTCCTAGCAATTTGTCAAAAATTGATCATAGATTTAAGTAGCAGGGTGAAAATACTAGCTGTGGGGGAGCTATGTCAAGATGTATAGAAGTCAGTTTCCTATTTGATTACTTATTCTGTGCATTTGCATTTTCACATAGCTTAACAGTTAAACTGATGTCATAGCATAGAGATAAATGAAATCCGAGTCTGCCTTAATGGTTAATGACTGGCTAGGATACTGGTGTTAGGGGCTTGTCAGGGAAGATGTACTGTCAAAACAAAGAAGAAAAGTTGTTGTGTGGTTTCAAATGCATTCATCTGGATTCCAGTTTTATTTAAGTTTCTGTGCCTTCCTCAAAGATATAGCCAAAGGTCACAAAACGCAAGCCCCTATGGTGCTTCAGAAATGCCACTGGTTGATGAAACTATAGCTAATGGAGAAAATAAAGCCCACCACCACAGAAGTTAGCATTAACAAGATCGACATTTAATTACCAAAGAAAGCCTGTGTTCTCCTTCGACATGCAGCTCTAGAGGTGTGGAGGTAGCTGGGGCAGAAGTGAATTTTGCAGTGTTTAGGTGGACAGCCTCAGGTTTCTCTGGTGATGAACTTGAGTTTTAGTCAGACCCACTCACTCTGCCATTCCTGCTGTTTTGCAACAGGGCTTAAAAGTGCTTTAAGTGCTTGTGACCGTGGTAATGAATGAAAATGTCTTTCTAGCACTGAGAGGATTGCATTAGACTGAATAGTCACCTCACTTGTAAAAGCGCTATTAGAGTAGGGCAGCTGTAAGTAAGGATAACGATTTGTGTCCACTGCTTATTTACTGAAAATTGTCAATGTATTATTTATTGAGAGCTCTCCAGACAGTGCTTGACAGAATAAAAATGTCAGCTCTGAACAAAATGTTATAATACATAATAAAAATGCTAGGTACGCATTTTAGGAGGACAACTAATTAGAGCCGCTTTTTCTTTAAGAAGGGACAGTAAAAATGTCTAATATCATCATAGACTTTCTCTATTTGTATAGCCCCTTTCTTTCTTCCCTGTTCAGCTTGGTATTTGTATTAAAAACTTACCATGTCTGAGAAATAATTTGACAACTTTCTGTGGTTGTCATTAGACTCCCCAAGTAGTGGGAGTCTTGTTCAAGGAGGAAGGCCTGGCTTGCCACCCCACAGTGAGAAGGCGCCTGCACCGCCATGTTTTGTCTGGAATTAGATGTCACTTCCTCCCTGAGCAGTGCTCTCGGAAAACTGCCTCCAGTGTAAACAAGATAAAATTATTAAGCTTATTCCTCAGCCGTGCTAATTAACCCCAAACAAATTTCACATTAAGGAAACAGAATTCAATCAATGTAAATGTTATTGCTGTGTATTACTGTAAGCAATAATATAGTGGCTAAAATAATTAATTATTTTTATTTTTTTAAAAAAGAAAGTATTCCTTCCCTATTTTTAAAATGTTGTTGTAAAACATTTTGTAGATATATTATGCTTTTATTTCTATTTCCTGGCATAGAATATGAAAGACTCAACTGGTAAAGCAGGAGTACCACAAAATTGTATTCTGAACAATGGGTTTTCTTTCCTTCTTTTACAATTGGGTTATAGAAAGGGGAGAGTTTGCTTTGGAGAGCTTCAGGTTCACTTGGTGTAATGTGTTTCCATTGGCAGTACCAAGGCCGGCCTAGTTTCCTCGGGCCTGGTCCAGTTGACAGCTCCTCACAGTGATCTCCTCCCCTTTCCCACCAAGCTTCAGCAAAATGCTCATGACAGTGGTGGAAGGGGACTAATATGATCTATATCTGGGAGGAGAAAAGAAAAGTACAATTTTACTGCATTTTTGGTTTTCAGAAGCATTTGCCTATGAAGACTTCCCTACCCCTCCCTTTTAAAGAAAAATCTGGGTTCACACAGGAAGTCAAATTATCCTCTTCATGGTAATTTTCTAACATCAAACCCCCAGATTTCAACGTGATTGCTTGGTTGCGCCTTTGAGAACTTGGATAAAATTTGTCATTATCGTTCTCATCATCCTCAAGGCCTTTCACTACACAAATTACAGATGCCATATGACATGTAACTTCTTTCTCATTCTGTAGAATGTGTATTCTATTAATATAGAGTAATTTATCAATTATAAATAGCACATTCTATGGTAAATGGAGCATAAATCAAACGCTGTCTATATTAAGATTATTCTGAGAAATAGTACATGCCTTCACCAATATATACCAGCAAGCATTAAATTTACTTTGAAATTTAAAGTAATTTAACTGAATTATGCAATAAGCAATATGTAACTCTGTAAATTCAACCCCAACATTTTTTCTGTAATTTTTATATTGTGTAGCAGTTGCCTCTGCTGTTCCAGTCCATGCCCAATTACTTTGGTATGTTGTTTGAGGGTGCTGCTGAGCACCTTACCCCCCTCTGTTAAAGCTGTCCTCATCTTGGTAGGAATAGTTAATCCCTTAATGATATCTTAAATATCTAACAAGCAGGTTGCTGCTAACTATGCACAGTGATGCCAAAGTGAATAACAAGAGCATAGGTGTTCCAAGAAATAGCTGGCGTGTGCCTCTAACGACTAGGAATAAATAAAAGCCAGTCCTCATAGCAGGGATATGAAGAAATCAAACCCCTCTAGGGCTTTAAAATCTCACCTGCACCTACCATCTATTTGGCTGTATATTTTTATTTCAAATAATTGGTTTCAGACAATTATTTTAGATTTTAGTCTATTTCTTTAGTTTCTGCTGCCAGAGAGTTGGTTATATATTTTTTATTTCCTTGTACATTTATTTTTACTTCTCCAAATAGAAAATGACTTTAGATTTTATTTCTTCACATTCCATAGGTAGCTGTTAAATGCCTTGCAGTTTATAAGAAGCCACATTCAGTAATTAAAAAACAAAAGAAAATGGAGACAATAAAAATTTGTATTGAGTATGTCTTCATTTTAGATATTTATGTATGTAAACATGTTTTAGGAAAAAAATGTTTAAAACTGTGCATTCTATAGCAGAGAATATAGGAGGGCTAACTATGATAAGTAGCATTCCCATAACCTTCTGGTAGTCAGAGAACTTACTAAATCTTAAATTGCAAGATTTCTATGATTAATATTCCAAATAAGATTTGAAAGTTCTACTATAACTACAAGTGAATAAATGCAATAAAATCTAAAATAAGAATCCTTGTTAGAAGAACCTGTTTTATCAGTGTATTTTAAAATGAGACTCAGAAGCCTGCATCGGGCTTTCACTCCGTTTAAGACAGTAATTGACAAACTGCAGCCTTCATGCTTTCTTTTGTTCTTCCTCTACTGAATTCATTTTTAAAAAGGAAAGTTAAAAAGGGACAAAGAGACTCTAGGATTTTGAAACTCACTGGTCCTGAAGTGATGGGAAAATAGGCAAGGTGTCACAGCTAATTTCTGGCCCTGTGTTATGAGTTCTGCTCCTCCTTATTCCCCTTGTCAGCTCAGGAATCCCCGAGGCTGTGCAAACTGGCGGAACATCACTCAATCCGAGTTTTATATCCCCTTTTAATAATGTTGAGTCTATTCTGTCCACCTTTGATTCAGACAACCTGCTTGTCTTGAAAAAGTGATATATTTAGTGAGTGGTGCTATCCCCAGCCTAGCTCCCACTGCGTGTGGCTGCAGTTGCAGAGTGGTACAGTGCGCTGTCACTTCTGTTTGGATGGGTGATGCGGAGCCCATCAGCTCAGAAGATAGGAGCTGGAACTGCATGTTAGGACACTGGATCAAAAGCCACTCTCTGCTTTCTGTCAATCAAACCCCATGTCGCCGTGTGGGGCAGACATTAAATAGATTTTTTTTCCCCAGTCTTACACTGTGGGCACTCTGCCAGTTTGACACATGAACTGTTAGAAAAGATAGCAGAGTTTTGACCACTTTCTGACTGCTTTAAAATATTACTGAACACTTGTCAGAATGAAATATTCATAAAGCTATATTAGGATAAGCCAATGAAATGTTTGTTACTCTTATGGTATACTTTATATATTTTTGTTGTTGTTCTGAAAGTGGTTGGAGCAGAAGAAAGAACAGACAGTTGCTTCTGGGATGAAAGTAAATAAGACAAACGGAATCAGCCCGGGTATAAAGCTAACACTCAGTATGACCGACAGCTCAACCAGGATGATTGTAGCTTTGTGGCAATAATATCAGTGAATGAAATACTGTTTTACATCCTTCCTTCATGTTTTAAAAATCATTTACTCCTTTGAAGTCAAAATAGGAGAGGCTGTAAGTAGTTATATTTTGACCAAAAACAGATTTGAAGTTTGAAATTGTGACTGACATAGGCATCCCCTCCTTTCTGTTTATTGAGGCGGTGGGCCCATTTCTGAATCCCAAAGCTATCTCTGGTTTGTGTCTGCCCATGGCTGTTTTCAGCTGTTCTTTCTCTGTGTTTTGTCCCGTGGATTTTCCATTATATTGCTGCCTCACTCTGAACCTGTGTTAACCTAGTAACAATGATGGCCTCACTGCTAAGTTTTATAAACATGAATGAATAGTAAGTACTTTTAATTTAAAAAACTTCTTCGAATTGGGATTTCTGACCACTTCCAAGTACCCAGATAACTGTCTCCAACTGTTAAATTTCGGTGTTTTAATTCCTCCAAGCTTGCCACTTGGTACTGTCGTCTCTTCCCTAATGATCATTTTAAAAGGAGTTAAACATTTTCACCAAAGCATACCATGGCAGTCTAGTGAGCTGCACATAAACAGCTGCTCCTTCAATAAGCTACTCTTTATAATGCCCTTATTACCTTCCAGGGTCTCAAATTCTGATTAGTCAACAGTGCTGATTGTTGCACGGCATTCCATTGCCTGTCTTCCCTGCTCAGCTGCTCATATCTGAGTAATCACAACACAACTTGGCCATTGTCTCTCCCAAGTTGCTGTTCATATTGTGCCTTGAAAACTCTGAAGTATCCAGGAAAACTGCCGTGGTGTGGGTGTGAGTGACTTTCCTTACTTGTTTTTAAATTGTCTGCAAAAAGCACTCCATAAAAAAAGCATGTAACTGTGGAGCTCCTAGGTTAGAAATATTCCTAACGTGAAACTGTTCCTGTGAGCGGGTTATGAAACAGGGTATGTGAATGTGTTTTAAAAATGAGTCCTTTACAAGTGTGTAGTTATAAAATTGTCATATTATAGCTATTCAATTTCAGTCAGCTCTGGAAGAGATAATTTTGTGGAGAATCTTACAGGAAGACTCCCAAGGACCTCCACTTTTGCTTAAGATGAGATAACTTTAGTCCAGTTACTTCACAGCAGCACTGTGCCCACCCAATTAGGACAGCATGGCGGGTGTTCCAGTTATGATGAAATAAGGAAGGGTGGGAAAAGTGTCTCCACCGATGCTAGAATTTCAACGATTCCTCTGGTGTGACCCCCTGGAATTTACTCTCAGTGAGGAGGAAATGCTGACACACTGGAAAAGCAACCTCAGCCAAGGCCCTAAATCTGTCATTGTGCTCTGGAGTCTGCTCTGAAAATAGCGGAGCTCTTTTGGTAAATTAAAATCGGTGTGAATGGGAACAGATGGCGCCATGCTTCCCGCTATCTTCAGGGATGCCCATTAGAAAGGAGAGGGTCAGTGAGGTTAGAGGGTGAGAGGCACAATGGAGTATGCAAACAGAGTCTACACAGGGAGTCCTATTGGGCATGGAAGTAAATAGCTTTGTACACATCGTTGGTGGCTGAGTAAGAACTTACCTACATTACTACACCTAGAGAAGAAGGAATGGCTGATATTTATTTCTGGAAGGCTCTCTGATATTCCCTGTGATTGTATCTTTTCTTCAGCAAGCTACATTGTCCCTGACTACTATAAAGTTGTTACTTTCTGGAATCCTCTTGGCATATGCTCCTAAAGTATTTGTTACACTCTAAGGCTATAGTATATTCTTTGTACTGATATTTGTCAAAATAATGAAAACCATTTATGCTCTAAAAATGTACAATTTATCAAATAGCATGTGTAGTCAATTTAAATAAGTCTCATCGAAGTTTCAGTCTTGATTTGAAAAAATAGCATAGGATGAATTTATTTATAAGAAGCTTAATAGTTTCCCTCAATTCCTTTTACATTTTAGATTACCTTATAATTTTCTAAATCTACATGAACAATAATGATCAATTTTGTCAGTATTATTCACACCTTTTATTAATTTAACATAGATGAATAAATGTGAGTGTTGTGAAGAGTTGATTGGGAATAGATTTTAAATCTGACAGTTAGATTACAGGGTACCTAAGAAAAAATGGCTCTTTCACTAGGTACCTAGTAATTTAATTCTTGTTTGAAATTATTATAATTTATTACAGTGTGTGGGTCCTAATGAATGTCTACTATTAAATGAAAAGGAGAAATTGAAATTAAGATTATGAAATTCTTTTAACTCATATCTTAAAATCCTTTTAAACAATTCAGAAGACATTAATAAGCTATGTAAGTTTCTCTCCGTATTCTACAATGACAAATAGAAACATTTTTTCAACATTTAAATATTCTAGGAAATGTTGAATGCCACTACAGCTCCACACTTGCAATCTTGGGATTTTATAAAGTGGAAACAGCCATTATAAGAACACTGAACTTGGGAACTCTATTTAGATCTTTATTTGGACTTGACTCAGACTTCTCTAGCATTTGCGTTTTGTAGAAATGACTATTTCCTACTTTTAAACATCTAATATAGCAATTTGAGCTTTCATGGAGTTATAGACATCACCACATTAACAATTTAAAAAAATCTCAAATGCTAAGGAGGCTCTTAAAATGTGAATTAGTAAAATCCACATATAAGATGAGGATGACTGAATGTCTGCAGTCACTGAAGGCTGTTTCCCCCAAATGTCACTAAAGCCAACATGTTCACAAAATGATCAGATATTTACAAATAATAATTCCCGAACAAAAACAGCAATATGATAGATCATTGTTATATCCTGATATATTGCTAAAATTATTGCTTGAAAAGCTCACTGGGTATTTCCATCTGGGCTTGAGCCTCAGTTTACAAACATGGCCTTTCCTGTTTGAAATCCCTTTAAGAATTAGACTACCCCTTTGAGTTTTAAACTATGGCTGTACTTTAAAACTCATGAGGTTGTGTTTGCAAATTTCTAGACATTTTCTTTTCTTTCCACCTTTCTTTTTAAAATTGGGGTGCTGTGATTCATGTATATGTGTAAATAGGTAAAGATCAGAGCAAGGGAGCTGGATGGCTTAGTTCACTTCAGAGTTCAGAGAGCAGGCCTGTTCAGTTTCCACAGCTTTAGTGCAATGCTGAACTATATGCAGACCTGTCCCTTTCTCATCTTGGGGACTCCTATGAGCAACCCTGAATATGAGAAGTAAAATGTGACTTCTCAGGGGTATGACTGCTCAGAGTTCTGTTTGCTGGGTGGATTCTGCATGGGTTTCTATTGAGTCCGGGAGAGTGTCTTTGGGCTCCCAAGGACTGCCTTCCCATTCTACTTCATTTCGCAAATCGCTGTCCACCCCAACACTGCCGCCCTTATGTATGTTAGGTGGGTATGGTTAGCTGTTTTTACACGAGGTGATTTGTGGCCTCCAGTAATGTGCTTGCTGAGCTCAAGTTACTTGAGTTTCCAATGGTGACAGTTATGGGGACAAAAAGAGATACAGGACCCACGCCAGTACTTACTGCTCTTTTAAGAGGAGGGAGACAATTAGATAGTCTGTGTTCTGCCTAAGTTTCCATAAATAACAAAGCCCTTTCTCATCCATCCGTCATATCCACGTGGTTGGTGCTTTGTACTGCAGCTAGTACGATTATGTCCAATGTCGCCTTTCATCTACTATTACAGAAGGCTAAAATCAGCCCACTCTAGCAAGGAGGTGGCACAGGGAGACAGAACTTGTCGGTGTTACACAGTGTGAGAACACGGTGATCCCACAATGAAAAACAGCCTCTTCACATTATTCTTTTGCTAACTATGATGCCATAACTGTAAAAAAAATGTTCATTTTGAAAGCACTGACAATTTATGAAACCCCTACCTACTGTCATCTGTTTAATTAGATTTCCCCCCTTGGTACCTATTTAAACTCTAAATGAAAGATGGAAATATGTTTGCTCTAAATATTTGATATGATTGAGATGAGATTAAGGGGTTTAAGTGATTTAAAAATTATATTTACTTTAGTGCAATCTGTTAGATTCAGTGGTAATCTGCCATTTGGCTTCCTTCACAGCAGAGCAAGCACCAAGGGTTAAAGTGGTCAGCACCCTGGCACAGTTAAAACGCCTGGCCCTCTCCTTCCCAGGCACAGAGTTCTTCAGGCGAAGCTCAGTTTTGCTCAGATGTTCCTGTGCTTCTGAGCAATGACCTTGCGGGGATAGAGAAGCATGGCACAGTGGCTCTTTCCAGCTGTAGTCAGCCTATCCGTCGGGGTATAATCATGCTTGGTCCCAGCACTGCAGGCTTGGACATATGTTGAGTTTTATTTCTTTCTTCTGACATTAATCCTATTCACCAGCTGTTCTGCCAGCTGCCATTCTTCAGTTTGGAGATTACATTTTGGGGGATACCAACAAAGGTCTGGTTGACCACTGCTTTCTCTTTCCCCCTTTCTCTTGTATTCCTTAGAAATGACTGGACCTGGGGGAAGAAGGATTCAATATTTTCCCACTATGACCTCACTTTTTTTTGCTTCTAGACATTAACATGATTTATGATCACTCAGCATGCTGTAGATAAGCTTCCACAGTGCAGGTTACCACCTTATTTATAAATCCCTTTCCATAAAAAGGTTTTAAGTTTACATTGAATGATATAATTAATGTTTCTTATGCTACTATATAAACAACATTAATTAGTGACAATTTCTTTGATGTTCTAAAACATATTCCAGATGAAAATATGCTTTTCATTCTTTCTTTGTCTTCCCCATCACAGGTTTGAGAATGTGTCTCAGTTGAGACTCTCCCCACCCCCCTGTGCCTTTTTTCCCTGAGCTATGGTCCAACTAATCTTATTTGAATGGGCTATTAAATCTCTGTTACACTCATAATATATACTAATAAGTAGTATAGATTTCTCACTTTGTATTCCAGATGATCTGTCCATAAGCAGGATGTTAAACATCTGTAGTTTAAGCCTCTGGGACTAACAAATGCATTAATGCCAGAAAGAAAAGTAGCCTGGACAATAAGGTCACAGACCATGTGGTGAAGCAGCATCCCCAATATTATTAAGTCTGCACATTCTTTTCAATGCTAATCCTTCCATTTTCATAAAGGCAAGAAGATTAATAGACTTAAGTTGTAATCATTTACAGTACATGTTTATTACATTAATACCAACAAATACACAAAATCCCATATGTGTTATAATTCTCTGAGCTGATATTTGGAAGTTGTTTAAAATACTCCACATGCCTCACAGTAGCACTCTCTTAGCCATGAATGTACTTCAAAGATCAACCAAAAATGGCAGTTTATCTACAAGATTCTGTCTTTGTCTTATAACCTTGTGGCACATTGAGACTGTATACTGTGGCAAATAACTCAATCTAAAGAGTTCTTTAAAGTGAGGTCATTAGAATTAAGAATAAACTCCAGATTAAAACAAACAAACAAATAAACTAGTAGTACGTTTGGAAGGTAATTTTGTTTGTTCATTACTTCACTTGTCTATCCATGATCCACACATTCATCCACCCATCCATCCTTCCATTCAGTCATTCATTCCACGGAGTAAGATGCTACTTATTAAACCATGTGAAAGAAAACATAGCATCTTGTGTCTACCAAAGCAGTGCAAGTCTTCACTCATATATAAATCTACAGAAAAATAAATTTATAAACTTCCCGCTGAAAAAAACTATTGATTCCATACCATCTCCTTATGTCCCCCCAAAGCTTCAACAGTAGTGAACCCCATTTGCTAAATATGGACATTCTATTTATAGAAATATCATATTTTTATTGGTGGCCAAAGCAGTGCTTATAGGCAAACCTACAGGTGACTAATAGGAGTTGCTCACTAAGTGGAATAATGAATAGTATTAGGTGTCAATTAAATCAAGCTTCCCCGAGGTGCAGGTGCTCCACAATGTACTGACACATTTCAAGTAGCAGTGCCACTTCACCCATGCATATGAACAAGCACATTTGCATATTAAAAAGCTGAAAATTATTTAACTGAAGCAAAAGTCTTTTAGAGATGATGGAGGTTATTAAAACTGTTGACAAGAAAGAAGGTAATTGCCTGAAAATGAGAGATGACATTCTGCTATACACAGGGAACGCTGTTTTTGTTGTATTGTGCAGCAGTGCCTGGGTGTATAACCTATTACATTGAGATTGCTCCTATGCAATTAGACCCTTTTTGTCCTCACTTCAATAAGGCTATGATTATGAGGGATTGAAGAACACTTGGCATATTGAATGTCTGTTGTTTTTATAACTTCGTCAGAAATGACAAAACACGTTTTGTGTCCTGTTTTTTCTTTGTAGGCTTATTGATTCTGTGATTATAATATTCATAAAAGACAATGTGTTCATGGTTGAACACTCTGTCATTTATACAGGTTTTATTTTTTCGGTCTCAGCATCACATTTGTTTGAATGCCAAGGTGTTAGTCATAAGATGAGCAGATTTTTAAAGTAAGAGATGAATAGGTGAGAAGTTTTTCATGCTAATAATCCTAAATATTACTATTAAAAGTGTCATAAAAATGTATGATTTCCCAAGTTTCAGATGCAGATAGTTCACCCACTGAGGAAACTTGAAAGTGATTTTATTTTGTCTTCGACTCAGGGCTGTTTATTTTCACTTCAATTTTGAGAGATCTTGTGCTTTGCTTGTGTTTGTTAGGAGGGAGATTCATGGCCTAGAGGGAGGCTCTTCCTCCACTGTTAAGAGGTGGTGCGACTGGGTTGACTCTGTTCTGCAGGCAGCAGCTGAAACAAGTATAGTGAATGTGGCAACTGAAGTTGAAACGTGGCAAATCATAGCAGGTGGAGGAATCTCAGGTTTTATGCTTCATTCAAATTACGCTTGTTAAAAAGACTTTAATCATCCTAATTAGACTTCAGCTCCCAGAAGTGCCATTGTGGCAATGTATGAAGTCCATTTCTGTCATTATATTCTTTCCTTGAAGGTGGTGTTTTTGGGGACATAGCATCATGGTGTATTCAACTGGACTTCCTTCCACCTTCTGATAAATCCATTTTCCTCTTGGGTCAATCAGCTCCTACCTTTAATTTTTACATGAATTTAAATCCAAGACCAGATTGTCAGACATTATGTTGATAGATTCTGAATAAAGCCCCGATGTATCCAGAAAGTTTTCTAGAGGCTTGCCATTTATGGTCTCTTCTCTTCCATCCTTTGCTTTGGCTGCACGTGGGTGTTAGGGAGTGAAGAGACACACCTAGGTCATGTTAACAGCTGTCTACTGATTTATCGAATCTGACATGTTCATCTCTAAGCAGAAGAAGGAGAATGTCTTTGGGCATCACAATCTGACTCTTGATTAAGAAGATAAAAGTGATGTACCCCAGTTTTTTCAAACATATTATTTACTGTTTGTTGAAAACTTAGCTATTTGTTTGATGAAAATTCCAATTTAGCAATGTTAAAAATATGAAATAAAAGATCTCCTTACTAAAACCAACAAATAGAAGGCAGATGTTCCCCAAACTCAAGATTAGAAAATAGAAGCATCCCCTCATGCTAATCTCAAGAATAGGAGTCAGATGATCCCCCCCCCCCCTCCCAGGTCAAACTCTTCAGTCACTTCAGAATGCAGGTCTGGTTACAGGCCCCAAGTCTCAGTTTTTAATTCAGATGGCCCTAGTAATAGTTCTATGTAATTAAGTTATTTTGTATTCCAATCACTATTAGGTGACCTTGTTTAAAAAGTTGAGAACAATCTTAACCTATCTTCATTTGACTGGTTTTTAGCAAGACAGATCATTGCTTTTAACTATACAGTCGATAGAAATTTCTTGGTCATATTTTTGGTTAATTTTTTCTTGTAATTTGTTTTGATACCATTACTTAAAGCTTTTTGCCCCCTCGGGTAAGTCCATCAATATGAAGCTACTCAGCACTCATAAGTCCTTGTAATACCATGTCTGACTTTTATACTCATCATCTTATAGATGGGGATATTAAAAACATTGGCCAAAATTAATTTTAATTTGTAAGAAATTATACACTAAATGTATCAATGTCAATAATTGTTTAATGGAAATGAGAAACATGAGATACAATAGAATCTTAGATCTTTGGATTTGTTCTGGAACAAAGCCTTCTTCATAATGCCTTCCCTTTGTCATATGCGAAGTTCTCTATGAATCCATCACACTGTGATCCTATGGAACACAGGGTGGCAGATGAGTGGTCATGACATTCTGTGCTTCCTGTACTATTGACAAACCCATGTAGTCTTTCATTTCCCAGGCATCGATAAGTGTTCTTTGGGATGCTTTTAAATGAGGGATTTATTTGAAGTAAACTATTTTTCAAATGCTTATGCTTTCTCTACACTGATACCCACTTTTCCTTATACTTAGTATATATAATGTTCAAGTAAATGAACAAAAATCTCATGAGGCATCATGTTGTAAAGTTGGAAATGATAAAAATGAGACTGAAGACAGATTTAAAAAAAACCAAACAAACAACAAAATAGATGTATGAGTCGACATGCATAGAAACTGAGCAGTAGGAACATTAACAATTCAAATACTTTGGCATGATCTGGACTTAAGCAAAGCCTTGAAGAAATTGGTTGTGATTTGAAGGCTTTCTTCTGCATCTAGAGACTTTTCTAGGTTATTGAACAGTGGGGAAATTATTCTGTGTGCCTTACCTCAGTCCTTTAACCAAGCTTTTTTGTTATTGTTGTTCAGGTAAAATCTAGTTAATGAGTAGCCAGTGTGCCCTTGAAGAGTGAAAGGCAGCCTGAAGCCGGAAAGGTGGATGGCAAAATACTAGCAGACAGGCTGTGCAGATTCAATGTACACAAACTTAAAGACATTCTGAATTCAATTTGCAAAAATATGTCTTCTTTCTTACTCACTATTTTTAAATCTGTGAGAAGCTTAGGAACCCAGTATTGGTATTTGATCCCTATATACTCCCATGTGTGGGCTCAGATATAAGCCTTACTGTGCATAAGTGGGCACACCAGGAAATTTCTGTATCATAGTTTGTTAGGTTGATGATTTAATGCTTGAATGGTATGCAAATCTTTAGAGTTTGCAAAGACCTTTCTCATGCATCATTTGGAACCCATACAAGTTTGTAATGGGAAAGTGGACAAGGTGTTATTCTTATACTGTTCCAGAAGGAAGGAATTAATGATCAATTGACCAGGAACAAGGAATTGCAGTAAAAATTCAGGTTACTTGCTGCTTCTGGACCCTTTTTATTTTCCTGTGTTGTATTGCACATGTTAAGCATGGTGTCACAGGGAGTAGCTTGATGTGATAAAGTCTCTAGGTAAGAATCAAGAGGCTCACTTGCTTAGGAGCTGCTCTCTGCAGTTGTTGATTTGTCTTCAGAGGAGAAGGTGGTTCCTTCAGGGGCAGTCAGTTTTTGAGAAGTGTGTGTGTGTGTGTGTGTGTGTGTGTGTATAACAGAGAGAGAAAGAGAGAGAAAGAGAGTCTGAAAGACTGGCACAGACAGAATCATGCCCCTAGACTTGCACTGTTGTCCTTTCCTTGAATGAATGGTTTCATCAAAACATATACCTCAGTGATCCACCCACACAACTGCATGAATTATAATGACAAAAAAGGACATGTATATTTTCATATTGCTTGAAGAACTGTCAGCTGTATACCTTTTTCTTGAAATTTTCAGAATAATCATAATCAGTTTTAAAACAAAATAAACCCCACCTTTGTTAAAAAATTTCAAGCAAATTTTAAAAAATCAGAGAATGGTGTGATCCATTATGGACCCTTTATCTAGCTTAAGCATTATCAATGATATTTCACCTAACTCACTATTTTTATTTGATTAAAGTTTAATTTAAAATGTAAATTACAAAATATGTCAAGTATCTAGAAAACAATAGTACATGCACTCAAATTTCTGCCACTATTAGTCAGCATACATTATGTTTTTGTATGTCAAACATGATAATGAGCTGCAATAATTGAAATTGAGAGATTGGGACTAGACACAGAACACACAAACTAAGAAGGGTGTAATATCAGCTTTTTGTAACTTACCAGAACATGGTTGCTATCGTGTCTTTTAAAATGAAATTCTGCATAACAGTTCATGCGACCCCTAAATACATGCTTCTTGAACACAGTGGCGGTCATATGACAGGTGACATAACTGTGGCACTGTGACTTGCAGTTGATCATAGGTGTTACTGGAGCACGCTGTCTGCCTTGGTATATTCTCACAATTTCTTGCTGTTAGGTATGCCCAGTGGGAAGTGGCTGATGTCTGTTCAAACTTCCTTAAACTGCTGGTTCTGTGCTTGGCATTAGGTCCAGTGGAGTTGATCCACAGCTACCCGGAGCTACTTCTCTCTAGCACCTTTCTTCTGAGAGTCACTCTCAGCCCCTAGGTCTAGAGCACTCTTGTTGGAGAGATCATCTCTAGACATACTAAGTACAGTAGCAGCTGGCAGTCAGGTTACTAATTTTTCAAAATCTATGACATTACTTTTAATGATTCATTAGACAACTCATTTTTTGCACATCTATTAGAAATGTTTTTAGAAACTTTTGGTAATTTCCTCCCCTAGCAGTTCGGTACAGGTATTATAAAGTAAGTTTTTATTGATTTAGCAAGTGTTCAGAAACATTTACTGAGTTCCTGCTGTAGGCTGCAGCATAGTGGCAGTCATTAAAAATTACTCTAACATTAAAATTTGTGATTGTGTATGTGAGTGTCCATACTTTACATGTGCTTTCACATGCATGTGCATGCAGGTGTTTGTGTGTGAGAGCATGTGTCACAAGTGTGCACATATAAGTGTAGAAAGGACAACTTGGCTGTTATTCCTCTTTTTCTTTTGAGCCAGAGTGACTCACTGGCCTGGTACTTGGCAAGTGGGTAGAGAACTCCAGGGACCTGCCAGTTCTGCCCTCAGTGCTGAGATTATAAATCTGCACTACATTCAGCTTTGTTATATGGATTCAGGGACCTAACTCAGGTCCTAACTGGCACACCTATCCCTCTGTTTTAAAACAATTATTATAATTTTTTTTGAGACAGGGTTTCTCTGTATAGCCTTGTCTGTCCTGGAACTTGCTCTGTAGACCAGACTGTCCTGGAATTCATAGAGATCTCCGTGCCTCCCTCCCCCAGTGATGGGATTAAAGGTGTGTGCCACCACTGCCCAGCCACAGCATTATGTTTGTTGTAATCTATTAGCTGAAATTTAATGTGATTTCTTTTGTTTATGGTATTTACTAAAAGAGAACTGGCAGGTATATCTGACAGTCAACATTACTTAACTGCACCTCTTCACCAAACAAACCTAGCAAAAATCTGCTTCTCATAACAAAGTATAATTTATAATGTATTTGTTCTAAGGCTATCCTTTGAAAGACTAATATGATACAATTCTGAGATAGTGCTCCTGTCAACTCTTGTGTAAGCTGTATCAACTGTATAAGAAAAAAGAGAATCAGTGTAGGAGAAAAGACAGCTTAAGGAGTAATTACATTAGATATTGTTTGAATGTACATATGTCAAAATGTAGAGATTTTATGTTTTTAAGGTAATGAATGTCTTCTAAAAACACTAATAACTTTATAATCTAATTTCCTGTTGCAGTACATGCAAGAAGTAAGGAAGTGTTTAGAATTTACAGCATATTTTATCATTCTTTAAAAACAATTCAGAATATTTAAAAATTCACATGACCATAGCAATAGATACACATGACAAATGTTTGGGCGAAACAGAGCTTTTCCAGAAGAGGAGGGAAAGGAAGGTAGCAGTGGGTGGGTTTTTCATGGAAGGAGGTAGGACAGATTATGTCCCATGAGTCTCTATAGCAACAATGCCAACCCTACCATAGCACGTCCACAGTCTTTTGGGATTTGCTGGCTATGTGACTAGTGTTTCCTACAAGACTGAAGCCCAACCAGACAGCACCCTTTTAAATGTGCCCTTTCCTTCCCATAACCTAGTCTAATACCTGAGTCATGGGATTAATATAAAGATTTGGAGTAATAAAAAAAAGGCAAGTTCTGCTCCAGAGGCATTTTTCATATAATATATTCTGATTATGGCTTCCCCTCCCCCAACTCCTCCCAGATCCTCCCCAGTTCCCCACCCACCCAAAACCACACCCTTCCTTTCTGTCCTTCATTAGAATACAGACAGGCATCTAAAAAATAATTATAAAGTACTAATAAACCAAAATAGGATGAATCAAACAGATAGAAGAAAAGATCCAAAGAAAAAAAACAAGAAACATATGTAGTCACAGAGACAAATGTTTGCACACAAAGAAGTTTCATGAAAATACAACACTGGAAATCCTAATATGTACCCAAAAGTCCTTGTAAGGGAGTAGAGGAAGAAAAACAAAACAAAACAAAAAAACAATGCCCAGACAAAGGATGTGAAGCAAAGAATCTCCAAACTGCCTCTAAGTTTGTTTTGCATTGACCTTCTACTGCTGAACATGGGGCCTGTCTTTAAGAGTGGTTTGTATACCCCATGAGACTCTGTTGGAGAAAACTAACTCTTACTTTTTGAGAGATTGTCATTTGGAGATACTGTTTGGGTTAGGAATGGGGGCTTTTTCCTACTTTCTCTCTCAACACTGGGATTCCATCTAGCCTGGACCTGTACAGGCCCTGTGCATGCTGCCATAGTCTCTGAGTTCATATGTGTGTCAGTCCTGCTGTGTTTGGAAAGCCTTGTTTCCAACCCAGCTATAAACCCTTCCATCTACAAAGCTATCTTCTTTGAAGTGGGTAAATTTGAAAAATATTTCTATACTTGGAATCAATTAAAACTCATCTTATTTGTATTTTGTGAGAATCCTCTTTTAGTAGATATTTTGGCCTATTGAGAAATGAAAATGGTATTTTAAAACTATGCAACAATTTCTAAAATAATAAAAAATAAGTTCTGTATAGTAGCAGATCACCCAAATTCTATAAAAGCTAGTGACCCACACACTATAAATATAGTACCTGCTAGATTAGTGGGCTAACAGAAAGACCCAAGTTTTGGCTACAATAGATACCAGAGACAAATTGGCACACTTGATGGAGAGGTATCTGTTAGAAGGTATTTGGATTTAACATTTTAGAATGGAAAATAACTTTCTTGTTAAATATTAGTGTAAAACAATAACATTTTCTCCTATTAAATATGAGCTGAGCATTCACATACCAGCCTTTTAAGCAATATGTAGTTGGTCATAGTTACACTTCACAGCAAAATTTTTCTTCATTGTATCAGGGCTGCTTTAGTGACTTTAAGCCATAGTCATTTAAAAGGATGTCATGGACCGAGGGAACTCCTCAAAAAAAAAAAAAAAAATGGAGATTCTGAACACCGCCACCAAATTCTGAACACTGCCACCAAGTTGTATTTCCTTTTTGAAAACAAGAACATGAGGCAAACAGTCATTCTTGGTGTAGGTTCCTTTGTGGTTTATTTCCATTTTCTGTTCCTTTTCCAATTATTTGAAAGACTGAATGTCCCGTTGCATAGTGTTCAATCACAATATAAATAAAAATTTCAAAGAATTAAGTAAGTTTTATTAGCTTCAATGGAAATCAAATAGAAGCCAATCAGTTTTTGGTGTTTTCAGAAAGGTTCATGCTGGTGTGCATGTGTGTTTTGGTCTCTGTAAGTTGTGTCTAAAGACAGTAGTTCACTACTAAACTCTCTATAAGTACACTGTCTGTGATAATTGTTGTTTTTAAAGTATGATATGTTGGAAATTTATATTTTATAATACAAACTCATCAGTCGTTGTTGTGAAACACCTTAAGAATTTCATGCAATTACTTTGGTGCTATAGTTTAAATAAAACTTACTTTTAAAAGTTGGTATATTTTCTTGTTTGTAATTGTTTACGCATAAAACATTGCCTATTTCTTTTTTGTTTTGTTTTGCTTTATTTTATTTCTTCTTCTCTCATAAATTACATCTTCACCACAGTTTGCCTTCCCTGCTCTCCTCTCAGTTCCCCGTTTCTCCCCCAGATCCACTCCTCTTCCATTTTCCTTCAGAAAAGGGCAGGCCTCCCAGGGATATCAACAAAGCATGCATTGCCTGTTTCCTACATGGATTCCATTTGAATTACCTACTACCTAATATCTTGATTTCAAACTTAAATGGCCCTGCAGTCCTCTGGGTGACTCCTCTTTCTCTTTGTTTCTTTGTCTTTTTTTTCAGGGTTCTCACTCTTGTATGTATACATTAAAATCATTTTATTCTATCTCTTTTGCTTTGCTTATTTTTATTTACTTATTTTTTGAGATGGGGTCTTACTTTGTAGCTCACGTTAGACAAACTTGCTATGTAGCTCAGGTTCTTCCTGCCTCAGCCTCCTATGTACTGGGATATAGAGTTAAAACAGCACACTCTACTATATTTGTTACTGTGCCAAAATCTCTCTCTCTCTCTCTCTCTCTCTCTCTCTCTCTCTCTCTCACACACACACACACACATGCACACACACAGAGGCATATTTGGCATATTTGACATATTTTCTTGTTTTTAAGTGTTTATGCATAAAATCTTGCCTATTTCTGTTTCGTTTTTGCTTTATTTCTTCTTCTCTCACAAATTACATACTGACCACAGTTTGCCTTCCCTCTCCTCCTCCCAGTCCCCTACTTCTCCTTTCAGATTTCAGGTAGTGGGAACATTGATTTTAATGAAGTGGGATTAAAATACCTATAATTTTTATATCTGACAAAGTAGAAATTAATTTAATATATAGTTTCGTAGGTATATACACTTTTTAGGTATATACATATTTTGGCATTTCCTATTTACCTCATAATTTTTATATATAGCCTTAAAATTTATATTTTTATTATAAGTAAAAATAAAAATTAATGTTTTAATGATTAATTATCTTGAAAGTTAAAAATATACTTAGAAAAACTGCTCAAACTCAAAGGTTCTTATTATGGAAATATACTTTTCTTATAACTATTTTCTTAAATAGGAAAATGAGTAGGAGGTATCTTGGCTAAAATACTTTCTATATTTAATTTTGGACTTTATGTGAGGAAATCACAGTAATTATACACATTATTTTCAGAATTGGGTTTTATACTAAAACAAATAACTGTCACAATCATCTTTAAAACAATCTATGCTATGTAATATTTCAACCACCAACACTTTAATTAACATTGATTGGGTTTTGGGCATTGCTGCATTAGCTTTCTCCTTAAAATTTCATTGTGAGAAGCAATTGATCAAGAGGAGTCTCTAAGTAAATGAATCTCTTGGTGTTTAATTTGACAAAAGAAGCATTTTGCGTTAATAAAAGAGCAAGTGATTTGTGTCCTGAGACTCTAATCTGTTGGGAGGGAGCCAGTTTAAAATAAGGGCATCAAAAGCAATCACGGCCCGGCAGTCTGATAGAGCGAGCTGCCATATGCATAACTGTGTCCTACCAACCCACTCAGTGGCCCCTCCACCGAAGGCTTCCCAACAGTTAACTGTACACATACTAAAACAAACTTCACTGTAATTCTAGACTTCTATCAGTTTATTGAAGGACAAGTAAAGCCCTGTTATCCTCTTAGAGAATCCAGCTCCATGGAGGAGATGGATATGAAAAGTCTTGTGCTTTGTGTCTGTATTTAATTGTGAAATAAATCTATTGGCATATTGCAGCTAAAGTATTAGTTGAATTATGAGGCAACTTAAATTATATTTTATATTGTGCATTATTATATGCACCAAATCAATAGTTTTATTTTCAATATGAAAGTCCATGTATATTTTATGAGTTAATATGTAAACACTGATATGAATGAAAGTTTATATATGAGATATAGACTAGCTATGTGTAGGAGTTAATATATGTTGTGTATTATAAAGTGTACCATGTATTATAATATATGCAGCTTATATATGTAGTAATAGTACATATGACATTGGCATTTCACATACTGTAACTTGCTTGCATATTAATGTTTATTTTTATATTTGCATATGAATCAATGGAGAAACACATAGGTTTCTTAGAATCTGGAGCAGGTATTTGTGGTTGGTTTGTGTATTTGGGGAAGCTACTTAACCTCTGAACCTTTTCAATATTGGGATATTATTATCATGTAATTGATACATCTAAGTAACAGTAAATGAAGGTTAATAATAGTATAAAATAAAATCAGACTCATGTATTATTGTTGTCATTTTAAGAATCTCTTTCTGTAGACCAGGCTGGATTGGAATTCCCTATATAACCCAGTTCAGCCTTGAACTTCAGATTATAGATGTGTATCATCACACAGACTCCATGTTATAGATATTAACATGGAGTCTGCATTTGTCATGGTCATCAAAAGATCTAGTAAAAAGGTGTGTTAGTGATGGGTGAGTTCCAGTGGATTTTACCCCTATAATTCTAGTAAGACTTAGTATCACTGGAGAAACCTCCTAGGTAAACTATGTATATTTGTATTGACAATATAAAAAACATGTGGGTGGGTGTGAAGATTGCTCTGTCTCACAGGTAGAAGATCTTCATTTTTTTGATACAGTAGCTCATGTATCTCTTTCAAGTAGTAAACACAGAAACCTTTTTGATTTAGCAGTTACATGGAGAGAGAGAGAGAAAGAGAGAGAGAGAGAGAGAGAGAGAGACTTAGGAAAGATGGCAGAGGGTGTAGTAATCCTCCTCCCTCTCCCTTCATCCTCTCCCACCCCTCCTCTCCCACCCCTCTTGCTTATATATGTACATAACCAAAACAAATGGGGAAAGTTAGGACTTATGAACACTTGACACCTCAGTTCCAATTTTTTTTTTATCAATGGCTTTGTTTTGTATTCTCATTACAGCACTTATATGTCTGACACTGAAGTTTTTTGGAATGAGTAGGAGTGCCATCTCTTCATTCTTGTTTGATGGCAGCTATAAGGAGTTTCTCTCTCTTTCCTCTGTGCTACTCTCCAGAAGCTGATTTTCCAGGGCGTAAGGATGATTAAATCAATTAAAATGTAACTCACTACTGAAATTCCAGAATGAATTTTGTTCATTTTGAATCAGGTTTGGTTTCTCTCCATGCATTACCTTTGAACCAAAGAATGGTGGTTAAGGAAAAGGAACGTATTAAGATAGAATACGTACACAGCCGGCCTTCCAGGCAGATAAGAACAGGGTGTTTGAATCTTCATATATATCTATAGCCAGACAAAATGTGCACATCTCTTTGTTTTTAGACAAGTGTATCCAATACATAAAGAATTCTACTGCAGACTAGTTCCATGGTTCCGTTGCAGTACCGGCGCAGTTAGTCACTTGGTGAGAAAGTAACTCTCAGTCAATACAAAAACAGGACAATTTCATTTGTGGTTTTAAGCGAGTCATTGTTTCATTTGGAGAATGTAAAATTGGTGACTGAGCTTGTTCCCTTTGTAAAGGATTACAGTGACACACGGAAGCTTATGAGTGCTTCTGACAGATGTGTTGGCGGTTTGCCACAAGCTAAGGGTGCGGCCCTGACTGACAGCTTGCAATTATGTTATGATGAATGGTTCTGATGTGTGTTCAAGAGAAAACCACTTTCTAGAGAGTGAAAGTCATACATACGGTTCCTATAAAAACCAGCACAAATAAAGTATGGTAACTTTCTATTTTGTTTTAGCATTTTGGTGGGCTAACCAATTTGAGCATTCCTCTTTCCACAGAAGTCTCTGTTTTTGATAAAACAAGGATGAAATCCAAAATTTTTTTGTGGGTGGAAATGAATTTGATACCTTTTTTGGCACCAGAAATACTTTATCTGCATTTTTGACAAAACTGACATATCCAAGGAAATCTTTACCTCTCACGTAAACTCTTAAAATGTATATATGTTCGGTGGTGTGCCCCATAAGACATTTGAGTCAAACATTCAAAAAGAAGTTGCCTCTTTGGACCAACTGACTTCTTACTAAGTTTTGCTGTTTGTACTTTATTGAAGATACTGTGTTCAAATAATGTGGATAAACCAACTTTTTGAATCATTCTGATAATCTCCACTCTTTTCTGATTTGATTTATCTTATTCAGGTCTGAGTATGGCTTCTAGTACAGATTTTTCTAGAGTTAATATATTATTGGTATGGAATTTTATTACTCAGTGATGAGACTATAATGTCTAAAATATGTGTTGATTAAGCCAGCTGTTATTTCCCCCATGGATCAATAAAAAGTTGACATATTTTCAAAAACTAAGTCAAATAAAATATAAAATTAAGTTGAGATACAGGTTTAAAAAAAACTTAAATTGTGAAATTTGTTACTTATTTGATATTCTGAGAAGCTCAGAACATGATATTCTTGAGGCTAAGAAAGGAGTCTCTATTAAGAATATTAAGAGAGCAACATTATTATGGATGAAATTTCAATAAATTCAGTAAGAGAACATACTACAATAGTTAAACTCTTCATAAAGCCACATTACAAGCAAGACTTAAACACTAAGCTTTTCAAAGGTCATGTAAAAAAAGGAAGAGGGATCATTAATTTACTCCAAATTTCTTAAAATGAATTGCATTATCTTACTTCCGAGAAGCTAATTAGGATTGTATAGTTCTGAAGCAATCCCAAACAAATTTCTTAAGAATTTAAATTATTTCAGTTTTCCAATAGCCGGCTTTTGTCCTTTGAACTTCTTTTTCTCTAAGTCTCTTTGTGTGGTTTAGGGTGTATCATTTCTAGTATTTCAGTAGTGACCTTCTATTGTAACTGAAATTAATTCTCCCACAGTGAAATGAGGGGTGGAGCAACTGTCTGTAACAAAACAGTTCTGGAATCCTAGGTTGCACCATCATAGACTCAATGGGCGAGCAGCTCTGTAAACTTGGACTCAGCTTGAAGTGGCCTTCCTTTTCCTCCTGGTTCTGACTAATCATTTTCCATTCAAACCTGATCTTATATCTAAGAGCAGGAAGGTGAAATCTTAGATCACTACAATTTTTCTGTCTAGGTTTCCATCTTTAGAGGCCTCTAAACTTCCCTTTCCTGTTAATTTTAAACCTGTCATCGAGCCTCAGTGGTTCATCTGTGAAGTGTTATCATCTAGGTCTTGGATCTTATTGATAAAGTGGTTTGTGATCTTTATCTTTATCCAAGCTCAAATGGGTGAATATTATTTTTATTTTCTAGTCTCCATTACTCTTTTTCTCTTACCTCCATTCTCCCTTACTGTTTCTTCTCCCTTCCCCTTCCCTCCCCTTCCCCCATATCTTCCCATCTTCCCCCTCTTTCCATCCCCTTCTTTGTTTTATTCTCCACTTTATTCTCTAAATTTGACATTGAAACCCCAAGGCCTCAGATCCTCATATCTCCTTGCTTGATTTAGTTTTTACCTAGAAGAAGAACATTTACCAATCCCTTTGCAGGTGCAAGTTAAGGCCTGCTGGAAAGCTAGGCATCTGAGCTCTGAGCTCTGAGTAATATCTTCCACATATAGTTTTGATCAGATGGAGTGAGCAGTTGTGGGAGAAAGTAGATTGTATTATTTTGAGTTGTACTGTAGGTCATAATTATTAGTGTTTATAGGACACACTCATTAGGCAATTATATCTTGTTGAGATGTTTGAAACATATTTTTTTTAACTTGAAAGCTTTCTGGTAGGTAATAATTAGATCCCATTTGGGATATTTTATTTAAATATACTTGGAGAAAACTGCACATTTTCTTTGCTTAAAACATTTTTAAAAAATCTTCTGACATTTTGGAAATGTTCTAGCCTAAGCAGTAGAAGGTACACAGAAATCTGTCGCTGGTAGCACCTAAGTTTAATCAGATTTGGGAAGGGCTTTCTGGATGCCCATAATTAATTTTTTCACTGACACTGTGTTGTTGTTGTTGCTGTGATACTTATCAAACAAGTTCATAGTGCCAGACACAACTAACTGTCTAACATGCTTTTAGCACACGTGATCTCTGTGTATCCCCTCACCAAGACCACAAAGTTAAAAATTAGTAGACCTCAAATTCCAAATCATATGGAACCCATGCAAACCCAATGTGAATCCCTGGGTGCTGTATAGTAAGTGGTGAGGAAAACTGACTACTGAGTGAGTCTTCCAGCTCCCTTTCCCAGCTGGTAGGACAGGAGAACAAATGGAGTAGCATTCTTTTTCCCCATCCCTGATCCAGGCCATGTTAGACTCTTTGGAGCAGTTACAGGTTGAGGATAAATGGAAGGTGAATAGTCTACAAAGAAGATTTCTCTTTTGTTAAGGACTTGTGGGAGAAGACAGACTTCACTAAACAATGTGATTTTTCCTGCCTTATAACTTGTCTGCTTATTTATGCTTTTCCTTCTTTTTTATTTTTTATTTTATTTTATTTTTGCTTTCTCTGGACATGGTCTCACTATATAGCTCTGGCTGTCTTGGAACTCACTATGTAGATCAAGTTGGCCTCAAACTCACAGAGATCCATCTGCCTCTGTCCCTTGAGTGCTGGAATTAAAGGTGTGTGCCCCTATAAGCTTGTCTGCTTCTTTCTTTCTTTTTTTTAAAATTATTTTTCTTTTGTTTATTTATTACTTCAATTTATTGTCTGTTGTTTCTAAGAGGAGCCAGTTGCCTAGTTTCTCAGTCAGTTTGGGCTGCTCTCTGTCATAAAATATTATAGACTGGATGGCTAGAACAATAGGAGGTGTTTTTGTTTTGTTTTGTTTTGTTTTTGTAGTTCTAGAATTTAAGAAGTCCAAGATTAAGGTTCTTAGTGAGGGCTCTTCCTGGTTGGCAGGTGCCCATATTCTCCTGGGTCTTCACATGACAAAGGGTAAGAGGCATAGGGGTGAGGGGACAATAAAGAGCTCACTGGTATCTCTTCGTTCATGGGCACTTACCCATCTTGAGAGCCTCATCTTCAGGGTCTCATCCTCACCTAACTACTCCCCAAATAACCTTCTTGGTGTTGCATGAATCTGAGTGTCAGGGCTTCAGTGTGTACAATTTTGGGGATATAATTCAGTCCTAAGTACATAGTCCTCCTAGACCCTTAGACACTCAGCCCTTGAGCATGGATTGTTTGGTGACAATAGTATTTAGTTTTGTTTCCCCCTAGAACGTGTGTGATGACAGACATGACAAACTTTTATCTCCTAGATGAAACTTTTTTACCATACAGAGTATGGCATATAAGAAGCTTAGTGTTTCTTGAATGTTCCTTCATTGAGTTTGTGCAGCCCCTGAGGAAACTGTGACTTACCCATACTTCACATGGCATAATTAAGTGATAAAACTTGTGTGTTGAGAATGTGTTAGGCTATAAGCATGAATAATCAAAATAGAAGAGAAATCAAACTGTACAAAAACACTCAACAATTGTAACTCAGGGATATTTGTAACAGCAACAATAAAAGGAGATCAGGGGCAGGCCTGAGGGGAGTTGGAAGGAGGAGGTGGTGGATGAATAAGTTCAAAATATGCTGTATAAATGTGTGACATTTCCAAAGAACAAATAAAAACATTATTAAAGACGAAAGAGTATTTTTTTTCCACATAACAAGCAGTCTGGAGAGGAGAGATGGTGGTTTTAGTACAAGAGGCTAATAATTTAGGGACATAGGCTGCATACCTACAAATCGTATGGCCTTCCATTAGCCACAGTAGCCCCACAGTGTAGGAGTGGGAACGGAAAATAGTTCATGAATGAATTATTCCACATGTTCCCCTTTCTTTGTTGAGGAAGGGTAGAGGGATTTAAGACAATGGAGACTGTTCAATAGCACCATTGCAGATGTCTTCCCATGTCTCATCTAGAATTAGGTTATATGGCTGATTACCACAGCTGTGGAGACAAAAGCAAATGGCTTGTTTGTCCAGCTTTGCTAATGGGAGGCAGTTGAGAAGGAAAGGGCTTATGAATGGACTAAAAGTCACTTATAGGTAAGAAACCCTAGATTCAGTTCTTTGATTTCATTTGCTCTCTGCCAAAGTCTTGAGCTTTGCTGAAGCAGGGGTAACATATACTTAAAAAATATGAACAGTTGTATTTTAGTATATTTTCAGGAAGAAAGAATGTTGGTACATTTACAGAAAATAGGAGAAATACACTTGGTAAACCTCAGTGAGAGTCTGACTCAGACCAGGTTCAAATGTTTCTTCCACATCTTAGCAATCTGTTATCCAGGATGTTTCTGGACTTCTCTGTAGTATAATGTATATCTGTAACAATCACGTGTGATCATGTAAGGATTTAACAGCTGTAAATAATTAACACTATGAGTAGAAAAAAGTTCTTCAGAGTCCAAGAATTTCGATGTATAGCATGAATCCATATATATATATATATATATATATATATATATATCCACACACCATTTGAAGGAATATGATTTTGACTGTCTATTTGGAGCAAAATTTAGACAATACATGATGTGAGATTTAAAGACTAGGTTGATTTTTAAAGAAGGCAGAAGATATGTCTGGCTCTGTGCAGTTAATACCATTCTCTAACTCTATTCCCACCTCTGGCTATGCATCTTTTAGCGCCAGTTCTCTATAATCCCTCTCACTTCCTTTCCATTTGAACTGACACTTTTTATAAGTGATCTGAAGTGATTGATAGGAGGAGAAAGACTTGATTAAATATCTGATTGAAATAACTTGTAACAAGATGTTAATGACCAATTGGCTCATTAACTTCTCAAAGAAGAAGGTGGTTTTGTTCTGATAAGAGCTTGTATATTACAAAGAATCCAGTTTTCACAACATATAAAAGGGGTTTAAGAAAATGTGTTATAAAGTAATCTTGATCATACAAAAATAGAAAATGCTACAATAAACTCACATGTACCTTTACTTAGGTTCAAGGTTTTGCCACTCTGTATTTGTTTTAGCATTTGTCTCCCTTTTCCTATAAAATAATGGGGAGATTTAAAAAAAATAAGCCTTTTGAAAATCCACTCCCTATGCCTAGACGACATGTACAGCATTGTGCTCTCACGCCACACCAGGTGTTTGTTTCTAAGAGCTGGAAGTCTCGTGCATTCTCTGTAGGCAATCAGTGACTCACCAGACACTGGGCTATGGTCTACAGTTAACTGTGTGAAAACACTTGAGGACAAAGGCATGGCTGTAGGCTTTGTATTAGCTTTCCAGTGATTAGCTTTAGGTTGGGGCAACATGATGAGTATAGCCCCTTAAATCTGAAATTTTTAATTTATTTTTAACAAATTAAAAAAAATACAAAGGGGGAATAGTCATTTGTCTTCATACCACTCAGAATTAAACATAATCAGTCTTTGACATACTTGTTTTGGTTTATTTTGATAGAAAAATAAGTATAATTTAATGAGAAATATGTATCCTTTAGAGTAAAAATTCAGCATAGAAAAGTTTGAAAATAGAAGAGTCAGAGGTGCCACTTAGAAACCATCATCAATTCCAGGTAGATATGACTTTTATGCCTTTATAAAAGTAAATGGGGTAGGATGGGAAGACTTGTAAATATGGGGTCATATTGTGGATGTGTTTAATAGAAATGTATATATATTTTTTAATAATTTATTTTTTATTTCTTCAAGTTACATCTCAATCACAATCCCCTCCCTACTCCCCCCTCCAGTCCCACCCTTCCACCCTCCTCCCCCTCAGCCCCACCATCCTCTTCCCTTCTTTTTTTTTTTTTTTAGTTTAAGGTATTTATTTTTCCCCCCAACAGCTCTCCCTTTCAGTCCAAATAATGGTTCTTTTTCTTATAACTAAAAATACAATACAAAACAACAGAAATAAATAGGCCACGATTATAAGAGTTATATGGCTTAGCATACATTCCCAATGTCCAGTCCATATGTATTTGGCACCTGACTTTAACATTCTACTATCTAACCATCTCCATGAGTTTAAAGTTCTATATCTAACTCAGCTTTCATACTAACTTGCCTCATAATTTTAAAAATATCTTCTTAGATCCAGAACACCCTCTTGATTCCTAAACAACTCAAAATTTAACTATGAGACTCTAGCTATCTATTCTTCAACCACCTCAGAGACCTGAGAGGGATAAATATATCTGATTATATAGGAAGTGCAGGGCCTGCAGCTTCCAAAACTAAAAAACGACATACCAGTGGCTGCCTGGACAGTTCCCATTTTCTCTCCATACATTACAGCATCAATCTTCAGCCATTTGGCCCCATTTCTCTGACAGACATTGGTTGTAGAGCAGGAATTATGAAGGACTTACCTACCCTGTCTTGGCAGAGCTAGGCTGTCGACTTACCTGCTTCCAAGTTTTGTGCTTTTTGGACAGAAGTCTGTCTACAGTTGAAGCAAGTGGTTTTTCTTGCCAAGAGAATGGCTTACCACCAATTTAATCATCTCCCACTGGAGATTCTTTGATGCTCATCTTCTGCTTGGAGTAATATAGGGGGTGCTGTCAGGAGCTGACATGTCTCAATATCAAAAAATCTTAAGTTAAGAAAACATCTTTGAATGCCATATTCTGCAGATCTCTTGAGGTTTTTGAAGATGCCCTATCTATCTCTTATATTTAGATAAGCAAATATTGCTTGTCTCTTAGCAACTTGATTTCTGAGTAGCTTAGAAAATAACTGTGATAGACTGTCATAGTAACTAACAAAATTACACGTTTTTCATGACTATTAGTTTCCGTTTCTTAATTATCCTAAACAGTTTATGTCGGTTGGTAGCGAGAGGTCAAAAGTTGACATTTCATTTTTAAGTATTACTACAAACAATACCTTTAAGAAGCGTTACCCTTAATTTTGTATCAATATACAAAGATCAATACCAATGTGGCCAAATATAATCTTAATTTTGTATCAATATACAAAGATCAGTACCGATGTAGCCCAATACAATCTTAATTTTACATTAATATACTAGGGTCAATACCATTGTGGCCAAATATAATCTTAATTTTGTATCAATATACAAAGATCAATACCGATGTAGCCCTATACAATCTTAAATTTGCATTAATATACAATGATCAATACCAATTTAGCCAAATATAATATTAATTTTGTATCAGTATACAAAGGTATAAACTATATTCAATAATCTGTCCTTTATTCTTGTTCTTTCCTATACTATGTCTATGTCCCATTTTTCTCAAGTCTGTTCACTCCTATATTGGAGAGAAAGGAGGATACAGAAAAGCAAAAGAGAGAAGTCCCTGGGTCTAACCTCCAAAACCCATTTAACAAGACCATTTAACAGCTTGTAGTCTTTTCCCCTAAATAACAAAATTTTCTATTATCTATCAAATAACCAAAGGGGGAGAACACCCTCCCCACCTTCTGGGGATGGGACGTTGTTCTCTTAAAATGACTTCCTGCTGATTTGGGACATAGTAAACCTGTTTGGGGCCCAAATAAGAATGGAAAAATGATTAAAAATGTTAAAAGAATCATTTGATGTTCAGTCCCTTTGTGCTCAGCTATTTAGATGTCCTACGAAGTTCATAGACAGAAGCTGATCTTCAGAACTTTACTGAAGATCTGGCTGGAGTAGTCTGTGGAGCTGAACGATCTTAGCGATTTTGAGTTGTTGTGGTTATAGACTTTTGAGGAAACTGCTATTGAAGAAGTCTGCAAGGCTGGATCATCAGGGCCACTCGTCTTCTTTGGTGTCTGATCTGTTTTCTGCTGAGGTTTCCATTGTCCAGTTGTCCCTGGATTCCTTGAATGGATGCTTTAAATCTCCTGGAGAGATAAGAACAGAGCCCTGCCCTAATCCTAACTCTGGGACAATTACCTTTTTTTGGGGGGGGTCAGGTAATATTTTTCCTGGAGCAAATTTGTTTTTTTTGATAATATATAAAGTATTACCTTTCAATCCGGATTAAAGAAGAAATTATTTTGATATTTTGGAGCTAAACAAACCTTTAGTGTATATATTTTGAGATCTCAAAGGACAATTTGTTTGAATTGCAGCCTGCCTTTTGTAAATAGCTTTTAAACTTAAATCTTTCCAAATCCTATGTGCCTGTCTCTGCATTCTAAATTTTGGGATCAAAGACATGTGGTTTCCAACTGATGGGATTAAAGATGTGCTCCTCCACTCCTGGATCAAAGTTTTTCTCTGTTTAGAGCTTGTTTTGTATCAGGTGGCCTTGAGCTCTGAGATCTGCCTGTTTCTGTCTCTAGTGTGTTGGGATTAAGGGTGTATTCTTCCCCAATGATGTGACTAAGGGTGTGCACCATCACCACCCTGTTTCTTGTAACTCTAGAATTTATAAGACAACTAACTCTGTAGTGATCCTCCTGTCTCTGCTGGAGGTAAAGGCATGGGCTAACACCATGCATTATTTTACCTTAGCTCTAAGTTTTTTCAACTCTTGGAGGTTTGTAAAACCAGGTTGAACAGCTGTCACCTTTAATTTATTTACAGTGTTTTAAACCTGTTACCTGCTTTTTAATGCCAAACCATGGAAATAGCCTTTACCTCTACAGAAAAAACAAAAAACAAAAAAAAAAACTTTTAAGCTGCTATCAAGTTTGTGTAATCTCTGTAGCCACCTGCAGTCTAACATTCTAATCTGAAATTAAGGCCATTTTCTTTTCATGCCAGTAAGGTAAATTATAGTTTGAAAATTTTATATTGTATTTTTATTATATTTTTAAGCTTATTAATTCTTTTCTTAAAAAAGTATTATTTATTTCTAGAACATAGTTTCCTCCCTCCTCCCCTCTTGGCCCCTCCCTTCATCTCTCCTTCCCTCCCTCTCTCCTTCCCTCCCTC
>CAJQZJ010027880.1:0-11744 GCA_907164525.1 Lophiomys imhausi | reverse complement strand
TCTCTGAGGTGGTTGAAGAATAGATAGCTAGAGTCTCATAGTTAAATGCTTGTGCATGTATGTGAATATATGCACACTCACAGTCTCAATCATCCTCTGAAAATACATTTTTATTATGTTATCCATGATACCACTCTGGATGCCACAGACAGAGTTTCAAAGTTTTTTTTTCCTCCGTAAAATGATACAAAAAATTTAAGACTCTGAATAATTAATTTCAATGCAAAAGATGCTAACACTTGTGTGGCCCTGTTTCCAAAGCAATAAATATTCCCTAATAGTCACTCAGAAAGGAATTTCTTAAGAAAATTCAGAAATACTCAGCATCCTTAATCATCAGAGAAATACAACTCAAGATGACTCTGAGAATCCATCTCACACCTGTCAGAATGGCTAAGATCAAAAACTCAAATGACAGCACATGCTGGCGAGGTTGTGGAAAAGGGGAAGACTCCTCCATTGCTGGTGGGAGTGAAAGCTTGTACAACTACTATGCAAATCAGTCTGGCAATATCTTAGAAAACTTCGAATAGCTCTACATCAAGACCCAGCCATATCACTTCTAGGGATGCATCCAAATGATTCCTCACCAAAACACAAGGAAGTTTCTTCGTCTAAGTTCATAGCAGCCTTATTTGCAAGAGCTAGAAACTGGAAACAACCCAGATGTCCCCCAAACGAGGAATGGATTAAAAAACTGTGGTACATCTACACAATGGAATACTACTCAGCTATCAGAAACAATGAAATCATGCAATTTGCAGCCAAATGGATGGAACTAGACAAGCTCATCCTGAGTGAGCTAATCCAGACTCAGAAGGATGCACATGCATCTATTCACTTATAGTAGGATTTTAGCCATATAGTACAGGATAACTGTATTACAACAAATGCACCAAAAGGAACATGAACATAGACTTTTTTTCCTGTCAGTGAGACACTTTTCCCTACTGTTGCTGCCTCGTATGCCCCCAGTGTATGAGGAGGCTCTTGGCCCTCATATGACTGCTGAAATGGGGCAGGGGATTGTTATGTAGGGACACTCTACTCCAGAGGAGTGGGATGGAAAGGATAGGGGGTACAGGGTGGGAGGGCAAGACTGGGAGGGGTGGAAAGCGGACACTATGACAGAAATGTAACCTGAAATAATAAAAATAAATAAGTAAATAAGTAAATAAATAAATAAATAAATAAATAAAAAGAAAATTCAGAATTCAGGCATGTCAGTATTAGGGCCAAATTTTCATTTAGAAAAGACCCTATCTTATTTCCATATGCAACTTATTTTTCACTCACAATGAGAGAATTGATCTTAACTTTCAAATTTATTTTCTAAAGCACATGTGATGTGAGATGAAAACACACTCGTTAAACAAATGGTGCTGGTCCAACTGGATGTCCACTTGTAAAAGAATGAAATTAGACCCATACTTATCACCTTGTACAAAACTTAAGTCCAAGTGGATCAAAGACCTTAACATAAGGCCGGTCACACTATATCTACTAGAAGTAAAAGTGGGAAAAACCCTTGAACTCATTGGCACAGGTGACAACTTCCTGAACAGAAAACCAACAGCTCAGGACCTGAGACCAACAATAAATAAATGGGACCTCATGAAACTGAAAAGCTTCTGTAAGGCAAAAGACACTGTCATTTGAACAAAATAGCAGCCTACAGACTGGGAGAAAATGTTCACCAACCCCACATCTGACAGAGGGCTAATATCCAGAATCTACAAAGAACTCAAGAAATTAAATGCCAAGAAACCAAATAATCCAATCAAAAAATGGGGGACGGAGCTAAATATAGAATTCACAAGGGGGGAATCCCTAATGGCCGAGAGACACTTGAAGAAATGCTCAACATCCTTAATCATCAGAAAAATACAACTTAAGAGGACTCTGAGATTCCATCTCACACCTGTCAGAATGGCTAAGATCAAAAGCTCAAAGGACAGCACATGCTGGCGAGGGTGTGGAGAAAGGGGAACCCTACTCCATTCCTGGGGGGAGTGCAGGCTTGTGCAACCACTATTGAGGTCAGTATGGGTTATTTTAGAAATCATGGAATAGCTCTGCCTCAGGACCTAGTCATACCACTTCTGGGTATACATCCAAATGACTCCTCATGGAATCATAAGGAAGACTCCTCATCTATGTTCATAGCAGCCTTATTTGTAATAGCTAGAAACTGGAAACAAGCCAGATGCCCCTCAACCGAAGAATGGATTAAAAAACTGTGGTACATCTACACAATGGAATATTACTCAGCTATCAGAAACAATGAAATTATGCAATTTGCAGCCAAATGGATGGAACTAGAGAAGCTCATCCTGAGTGAGCTAACCCAGACTCAGAAAGATGCACATGGCATGTATTCACTTATGGCAGGATTTTAGCTATATAGTAGAAGGTATCGATACTACAACTAACACACCAAAGGGAACTTGGACATTGACTTTTTATTTTATTTTTTTTTGTTGTTTGTTTGTTGATCTATTTTTCAGTTTTCCCTCCCTAGCAATGAGACACTTTTCACTGGTGGTACTGCCTTGTAGGCTCCCAGTGTATGAGGAGGCTCTTGGCCCTCATATGACTTCTGAACTGGGGTGGGGGACTGTTATGTAGGGACACTCCACTCCAGAAGAGCAGGATGGAAGGGTTATGGGGTTGAGGATGGGAGGGCATGGTTGGGAAGGCAGGAAAGAGGACAATATGATGGAGATGTAACCTGAAGCAACAAATAAATAAATTTATTAAAAACAAAGAATTTAAGCTAAGTAGTGATGGTACAATGCAATTAATTTAAATTCTGCCAGCACAGGTTATGTGATATTTTATGTATGTGAATAGCATGAGTTTCAACTGTGCATTCTTTAGACAATTGCTTATCTTAATCACATATTCACACTTCAGGAGAACACAATCCTTATCTCTAGAAAGAGGCCAAAACCCAAAAACTGCTTCTGTAGTTATCCTTATGAACTGTTGGGGTTTCTGTAATGCAGACAATAAATGTCACAGTTACGCGTGTGCTAGAGAAAATAGTGGCAAGTATATGAATGTCCCATGGACTCTCACTTATAAAATTTAAGACAATCAAAATACATTAATTGCTAAAATATTTAAATAGTATTTGCTAACACTGAATGAAAGTGATCTAAGTAAACAAGAAGTCCTACTGCCCAGTTATTAATTTTAGTTTTGACCCTCAACAGTCCTGTGTCATATCATTGACTTAGGAGCAAATTGGCCACCTAATGCAAACTGAAGGTCAGAAAATCCTGCTTTTGTAATGGGGTTAATTTAAGCTGAAAAGCCTGGATATTATTAGAGTTAATATTGGAAGGTGTCTTTTATGTTTCCTACTAGATGTTTGTTATGTGCATGTTCACATTTGGGGATAACTTTAGACTGAAGTCTTAGGCTGACATATAGGGTACCAATGAAGTAATCAGCCCCTATCCATCCTAAATACATTTGTACCTATTCATTATTTTCATGAACGTGGCTAAGAGCAAGGTGACCTAACTCAGTTCATAGCAGGTGTTATGTGAGGAAATAAAGACAGGTAAATATTTTGTGGTAAGGGAATTTCTTGGATAGATTTTAAATTCCCCTATGTGATTTTATACTCTGTACTTACAAAAATGGCCCCAACACAAAAGACAATGAATGTGAGGATTTCCTAAAGTTTAGATGAATGCTGTTTTCCAAAATGTTGGCAACTTACTCAAAGACATTCTGGGAGGAGACACGAGTCCATGTCATAGCATAGGTGTTTTTTATTTTTCAATATAAGGAGCCAGAAAAACACCATGCTCTTCTCCAGAGCACTTTCTGTTAGCTTGCATTCCAGGAATGTTAATTTGTTCCAAGCAACATTACAAATTAATGCTGTGAAATATATGAGATCACTCACTCTAAAAATCTGTCTTCCTAAGTTAATGCAAGCCTATTATTTTTCAAGTCCCATTTCGCTGGATGTTTGAATGCAGAAATACTAATGACTATAGCAGAAAAATGCTTTGTATACATTTAAATTGGGTGAAGAATATTTGGCATAACTATCTGTAGTTAACCTAACAAGAAAGTATAGTACTATTCTTATGTTTCTGCAGAAAACTCTAGGAAATAGTAAAAAAGGACCACAGCTTACAAATGGAATAGGTTCTTTTCCATAATAAATGATTTACTATTTTGGGGATGTTATAATGAAAAAAACACACACTGTGTTACTTATGAAGAGAAGATATTTCCCTCACAGTATGGTGGCCAGGAAGTCCATGATTAACATTTTGGAAGATTCAGCATTAGTGAGGACCATTTTCCTAACTTATAGATAGCATGTTCTTGCGGTGCAATGTGGAAAGTAATTATTTTTGCATCTCCTTGTAAGAGTCTTCATGACCTGGTCATCTGGCAAAGGCTGTATCTTCTGGTATTATTACATGGGGATGAAGTTTAAACATATGAATTTGAGGGGTGGAACACAAACATTCAGATCATGGGAAGTAAGGCAATCAATGCAGTGTTCTGAGAATTACAAGAAGAGTTATATTGTTGAGTTATATGGTTGTGGTTACATTTTTGTCATTGAGAAAACAATATTTGACAGAAAAACTTAAGGGAGTAATGGTTTATGTTGGTTCATAGTTTCAGAGTTTACAGTCCATCATGGAAAGCGAGATATGGTGAGACAACTTACTTCATGCTGCCAGGAGTCTGCAGTGGAGGCTCTTTGTAACCTGTTAGACCAGGAAGTAAGGAGTTTTGCCAGAGTTAGGGGCCAAAAATACCCTTCAAATACCTTCACTGAGTGACTTTCTTCTGCTCCCTAGCCTCTGCCTGAAGGCGGCCTCCCAAAATTAGAGGACTAGCTGGAAACAAGCATTCAGATATAAGTTGCTGGGACTCATTTAGGTTTAAATCACAGCAACTTCCTACCTGTCCATTGGGAAAGCTATTTCCCAACATCCCCAGTAACTACTTTGAAAACTTTATCAGGGAAAAGAGTAAAGACCCTGATAGCTATATGTGTCTATTTTATTACTTATTGTACTTCTCCTTTTAATTTACAAAAGAGCATATTTTGAGAAATATATATATATATTTATATATGAGAAACATCTTGCATGATACATTACAGAACAGTAGTCTAGGGAAAGTCAGCTTGGAGTGATATGTATATAAGAGTTGTTTAGTAATTGCATATAATTTGGTTAAGGTTTACCCAGAGCAGGTAACTCAAAATTCTCCCTTACAAGGTTTAGAGAACAGCACTAAGTAAGTATGGCCCCAGGGCAGAGAAGCTACATTTGTGGGGCAAAGTGCTTTATGACAGTGGCATATACTATTAATGGATTAAGCAATGTTTTGTTCTGTCAAAGATTTATTTTTTTTTCTGGTTGGTATCCACTCATGTTTACCAACTTGTTCTTATTTCCTCTTTTCTACTACTATTATTAAATTTATTTCCTTTAAACATTTTTTACATTGTCTTCAAAACAGCTAAACATAAAGAAAAGAAAAATATAAAAAATAAAGCCAAATAAAGGAAAGATTTAAAAACTTTTCTTTCATTAACCCCACAGAGGATTTTCTTTCTACAGAATCAAAGGAGTTGGTCATTCATTTCTTTTTTAGTAAGTGTATTAAACTGCATCCAAATGTCTAAAGTCAATGAATGAGTTACATAGTGAGAAAATCCAATTGTTTCTTGTGTTTTTGTCAATAATAAACAACTTCAGATAAATAGAAAATAATAATTTTCTTGTAAAGTTTATCTTTACATTAATGTTTACCATTATCTATCTCTAAGTACACTGAAGCAAAGCAGGCTGGGGATGTAGTTCTGTGTAAGGACCCTTGTGCAGCAATGTGAGTTTCATCCCTAGTAGTGCTGAACAAACAAAAGTTTCCATGTAGCATTAAATAAATGCCAATTTTGTTATCATCTGGAAAGGAATTTAGCCTTAGAGTAGAACTGGCAAACAACTGGTTATTTTACTCGGGTCACAAATATATACATGATCCTCATTTTTATGAAGTATTACTACTACAAAGAATGTGTACATGACATGCAAAAAGTCAAGCTATGAATTGTTGATATGTCACTGACACTGTCACTGGAGAGTTACAGTCATGACCTTGTTCCTGCAGACATTGCTATCCACTCAAGGTATAGACCTTAGGGATAATAAGAGTCCTGTCTGGCTGGGGACATTAACTGACTTCTCTTTGTTATTTCAACATGAAATCAGGGGCCTGCTCTGAGCCAGTGTCATCTGAAATTCAAGGAGTCAAAGTGTGATCTCTCCTACAAATTTTCATGTTTGAAACACAAAGTGTCATATAACACTAAAGTACAAATATTGAAACTACATAATGTTTTGAAACAGTGTCAAAGAGATATGTATGGCTGTCCCAAAAGAGCAATGGAGAAACTTTCTTCAGTTAGCAGCACAATGCTGAATTTGCCCCAATCCCTTATAAAGACAATGAAAAGTGTCCAGATATTTTCAAATGTGGTATTTGCTTCATTTTTTGAATTTCTTTTAGTGAAAACATTGAATAATTATGCAATCACAAAATAATAGAAGACAAAATAAGGTTTTATGAATGAAAAAAGCAATTAAGAGATGTAAGGATAAAATGTCATATTTCTAGCTCATGAGGGTACATATTTAAGCTTGGTTATAAAGCTAGATGTGTTGACCTGCACCTGCAGAGCAGGACTTGGAAGGCTGAGGCAGGAGGATCACAAGTTTGAGTCTAAGTTAAGCTATAGAGTAAGATCTTGTTTCAAGAACAAAATAAAATGTCCTCTTCCACTTAATGGTGGTGGGAATATAATAGTGCATCCCCTATGGAAATCATTATGGAGCTTCCTGACTAAAAATAAAAAACAAAAAAACCTACCATATGAAAGTTACATCACCCCTGGGAATATGCTTAAGTCAGAATGCCATTTATTCATCCATGTTCATTGCTGCACTATTCACAATAGCTAATATACCGAACCAGTCCAGCTGCCCATAAGCAGCTATATGTATAAAGAAATTGTGATATATATATATACACAATGGGATTTTTTTTATAAATACTTTATTTTTTTCTTCAAGTTACATCTCAGTCACAAACCCTTCCCTATTCCCTCTTCCTATCCCGCCCTTCCACCCTCTTCCACCCAGAAGTTGCCCCTTTCAGTCCAACAGATGGTTCCTTCTCTTATAACAGTAAATATTATACAAAACAACAGATAAAAATATGCCACATTTGTGAGAGTTAAATGGCCCAGAATACCTTCCCAATGTCCAGTTTATACATATTTGGCCCCTGATTTTAACATTCTTCTATCTAACCATCTCCATGAGTTTAAAGGTCTATATCTGACTCAACATTCATACTAACTTGCAACACAATTTTAAGAGTATATTCTTAGATCTATAACACCCTCTTGATTCCTAAACAACTTAAAATTTAACTATGAGACTCTAGCTGTCTATTCTTCAACCACCTCAGAGACCTGAGAGGGATAAATATATCTGCTTATATAGGAAGTGCAGGGCCTGCAGCTTCCAAAACTAAGAAATGACATACCAGTGACTGCCTGGACAGTTCCCATTTTCTCTCCATACATTCCTGCATCAGTCTTCAGCCTTTGGGTCCTGTTTCTCTGACAGACATTTGTTGTAGAGCAGGGATTATGAAGGACTTACCTACCCTGTCTTGGCAGAGCTAGGCTGTCAACTTCCCTGCTACCAAGTTTTGTCCTTTTTGGACAGCAGTCTGTCTGCAGTTGGAGCAAGGATCTTTTTCATGCCAAGAGATAGGCTTGCCACTAATTCAACCATCTCACACTGGAGATTCTTCGATGCTTATCTTCTACTTGGAGTAGAATAGGGGGTGCTGTCAGGAGCTGATATGTCTCGATATCAAAAAAAGAAAATCTTAATTTAAGATAACATCTTTGAATACCATATTCTGCAGATCTCTTGGGGTATTTGAAGATGCCCTATCCATCTCTTGTATTTAGATAAGCAAATGTTGCTTGTATCTTAATAACAACTTGATTACTGGGTAGTTTAGAGAATATCTGTGATAGACTGTCATAGTAGCTAATAAAGTGACATGTTTGCATGACTAGGAGTTTGTTTTACTTAACTATCCTAGACAGTTTTAGATGGTTGGTATCAAGAGGCCAGAGCTTCACATTTTATTTTTAAGTATCTCTAGGTATGATACCATTAGGAAGCGTTACCTTTAATTTTGTATCAATATACAAAGATCTATTCAATTGTGGTTAAATATACTCTTAATTATGTATCAATATACAAAGATCAATGCATATGTAGCCCAATACAATCTTAATATTACATCCATATACAAGGGTCAATACCAATGGGATTTTTTAAATTCAGTCACAAGGAAGAATGAAATCATATCATTTGCAGAAAAATGATAGAACTGAAGATTATCATATTAAGTGAAATGATGGAATCACAAAGACAAGTATAAACTTTTCCTCATACATGGAAGCTAGTGTAAGAAGAAACAAAAGCAGACGAGTCACTAGTGAGAAGAAGAAGATATCTGTGGGAAGGCAGTGAGGGGGACAAGAGAGGAAAATAGGTGGAGGGTTAGTATGAGCAAAGCACATGATGTCAATACATGCATGAAAATGTTATGATAAACCTATTACTTTGTGAAATATATGATATCCTTTTCAGAATGATTTTTTTAACTTAAAGGATAATTAAAAACTAAAATGATAGCCGGGCAATGGTGGCGCACGCCTTTAATCCCAGCACTTGGGAGGCAGAGGCAGGCGGATCTTTGCGAGTTCGAGGCCAGCCTGGTCTACAAATTGAGTCCAGGACAGCCAGGGCTACACAGAGAACCCCTGTTTCGAAAAACCAAAAAAAAAAAAAAAAAAAACTAAAATGATCATCTGTACTTTTAAAATCCCTATTTCCATCATTTATCAAATGAAGATTGCAATTTGTTAATGTAAACAGATGCAAGTACAACTAAGACTACAGATGCCACCATAAAATGATTGCCCAAATGAGTTACTATCGCAAAATGGCAAAATGATGTTAATGGCACTTTCAGAAAAATGTACAAACGTTTGAAGCATAAGCATTTTTGTTTTCCATGATGAAAAAATAAAATCATAGTTTAGTTCAAAGAATGTTGTATTGGGCTTGAGTTCTGATCCTGGTTTAACAAGTAAGAACATTTCATCTAAGCCACCCAGAATCTGTTACTAGTGTACAAATTAAAAGCCTTGGTCTAGATAACAATCTAAGTTTTTCTTTTGTGGGAGAGGGCTTGTAAGAAATCTTTTTGTGTAGAAAGGAATTGAATACTATCTGTAGGACCTAAGATATTCCAGTATCTACAATCAACAGACCCAAAGGAATAGAAACGTGATCTTTGCTACCTGCTAGCGGGACACTTCCCTATAGTGGAACTGCCATGTATGCCTCCAGCACAAGAGGAAGCTTTTAGCTCTCATGTGTCTAATGAGCTGCTGGGGGCTGATACGTGGAAACACCCCACACCAGAGGAGTAGGATAGGTGGGAGGGGGGAGAGGGTGGAAGGGTGGAACTGGGAGGGATGGAGGGATGGGACTGTGATGGAGACGTAATTTGAAGTAATAAATAAACATTAAAAAGACATTCTAATATGTTTCTGCATTTCCTCTACTTTTAGTCAATCTTAGGAAACACAAAGCAACTAAGAGAACTAGCTTCACATTCTATTTTTCATTGAGCTTTAAGATGTTACAAAAAGACAGGTCAACTTCCTCTCCCACAAAACACACACACACACATACACACAAATTGAAAACAAAGTTCCATGGGAGCTGAGATTAGAATAAGGTGGGATGCTCAGAAATGTTTGCAGTTGTATCGGAGAGAATCCATTAGTTCATTGCTATTACATGTGTATGATACTTGGCCTTACCTCTTTTCAGCACTCCTAGAGGAAACAATTTATTTATGTACATGTTTTACATCCCCAGATAAAGAATCCCAGAATTTTTCCTCTTGTGTGTTTTTGTCCTGCTGCTTCATGATGCTAGCTGAGGCTGTCAGTACAGTGGAAACAAGCTGATGAGATGGGAACACATTATTCTGTAGTTTTCCCAGGTCTTTGAACTGCATACACTAGCAAATCTAGGGCTGAGCACTCCACAGTTGTTTGGCCTGGCTGTGAGGCTCACAAAGATTTTTCCAGCTCTGTGATCACTGATGATCTCAAATTCATCAATGGAACATGCTTCATCATCACAGTTCACAACTGTACAATGGCTTTGTAGCATGGACCTAGCATTTGCCTCTTTTTCAGCACTCCTAGAGGAAACAGTTTTATTTATGTACATGTTTTACATCTCCAGATAAAGAATCCCAGAATTTTTCCTTGTTGATTGTTGATGCTCTTTAGAGCATCAGCTCGGACATTGGTATGCATCATTATAGCAGTGTCGTAAGATGGCAGAAAGTAGGCACCTTTAAGATACAGATTACTATTTTAAAAATATTTAGAATTAAAAGGGACAGAAGATTGATATATGAATCGGCATACTTTTCTTTCTATCACTTGCTTTGAAAATTAGGATATGAGTCAGGTACATCATATGTTTCAGCACTTAGGGATTTTTCTTCAGAGGGAAATCATCACCTTAAACTTGTATAAAAAAATGAATCTACTAATGAGGAAGCAGAAATAAGGCTTGATGATGTAAATCTTCATCAACAGAGAATCAACTGCATTATACTTCTTTAGGTATACTACATAAGGAGATTTAGTATTGATTAATCATGTCTGTTTTCACAGCTTCATCAAGCAACACAAATGTACACATCTGTATGTGGTTGTTTGAGTTATGTCTTATGTTTCTTTCAAGCTGAAAGCTCTGTAAAGGAAGAAATCATCACTGTATAATCAACAAGACCTCAGTGTGGAGCAAAACGTTAGCCAGTTAGTTGGTGATAAACAAAACAGATAAAGATAGAATGCTCTTATCCATGGTAGAATGATGCATACTATAAGTACAGTTCCTTGAGTGGCAAGGAGATTTCTGAAGGGGAGGGGTAAGGATAATAGATTTTAAATTTTAGTTAAAACCATGCAAGTCAAAAGATAGTTCATTTCTATTGTGTACAATATGCAAACTATTGGACAATTAGGGTATTCTTTTCAAGTTCCAAGGTTGGTCAAGGCAGCAGTTTCTTGACACTAAACAGAATGAAATGCTGTTTTTAATTGTTTGTTATTGCCATTTTAATGACACCCAGACATATATTAATGAAGCCAAGATCCTTGCTGCAAGGGTATCTGTATTTTTCTAGAAAAGGTTAAACCAAAATGAATTAACTGATATCATGCTATCTGCCTTCCATTTTCCACAAGGGTGTATTCCACTCACTTGGGCTTCAGCAATTTAAAAATTCCTGATCTTAATGTCCTCTGAAATGTCCAGATTTTATAGCCTAGATTTTAAGAGACACCATTACCTGACAGGGTAATGACAGTTTTAGCTGCACTGGTGACTGGATTTGCTGTGATACTTAAATAATAATCCAAATCAAATGATAATTGTTTGAGAGGATGTCAGGAAAGGCGAATGAAAAGAACAAAGTGCACAGCATTGAACTTGGTTTAAAAACATAGCACACTATATATCATTTCTTAGTATTGGAAGCTGCAGTCCCTGCACTTCCTATATAAT
>CAJQZJ010027878.1:0-14210 GCA_907164525.1 Lophiomys imhausi | reverse complement strand
GGTGGTATGTATGTTTATGGATTATATATAAGTATTAGGTGGTATGTATATATATTATGTGATTTGCATGTATATGAATTATGTATATATATTAGGTGGTATGTATGCATATGGACGATCTCAACAAGCTAAGTGAGTTCAAGAGATCCATTTGTACTTTCCTAGAATCTGGATTTTCCAAAACATACTTTAGTACTGAACTCTTTCTAAGCATACTACTTTGTATAATTCACTCTTGCTATGAAGGCCCTATGTTCTGTTACTTCCCAGTATGTAGTTTAACTGCACATCACCCATGTTTCACGTGTTACTCATCAATACCACCATTTCTTTCTTAACTCCTCATCGTTTTGCTAATGTGATAAGCTGAACAATATCGATGTAGGTAGTCATGGAACAGAATGTTCTCATTAATTACAAGTTTTATTTTAAGGTTCATTTGTGTTTTATGAAGACTATCCCCAATAATGTTTTCTTCATATTATTATACAAAAAAGACAGTGTCGTTTTTTTTTTTTATTCCCATTGTTCTGAAATGCAGCTGTTTATTTGGGTTAGCTCTTCTGTCTGCTTCTTATCTAATTGTGTTCGGGGGATATCCTGTTTTTAACTAACCAGAACTTTTTCAGTAACTTTCTATGCTCTCCAGATGATCACAAAATTCAGCCATATTTGAGAAGCAGATATTTACAGAAACATCCTCCAGTTTAATGTGAATATAAACCATCTGGTCATCTTGTTCAAACACTCCATTGGTATGGAGTGAATGCAGGGATATTGCATTCCTAACAAGTACCCAGGTGACATTTATTTGAAGATCACTGATTGTGTAGCCAAGACATAGTGCATATCTATTTTAGAACATTTAAATAGCCCAATAATTAAATATATTTAGTTAATAAAATGTGATATTTCTGTGTATTCATATGATCTATACTGTTCGAACCAGGTAATTAACATTTTTGTTTACAACTTAGTATTCTTCATGTTAGTAACTTTGTAAATCCAGTCTTTTAGTGCTTTTGAAAGCCCATAAGAAATTGTTTTGTGTTATAATCCTCACATTACGATGTAAAACATTAGAACTTATTCTTATATATAATGGTTGTCTGGTACGTATTATCTAATCTCTATTTTCTCTCCCCCTACCCTCCATAAACTTTACAGACCACTCTTCTACTCTCTATTTGATAAGATAAATACTTATATTTCCACAGTGAGAACATACCAATTTTATCTGTCTGTACCTGGCTTATTTTAATTATCATAGTATCATAAATATCATAGTGGATACTAATTATCATAGTATCCACCTATGCTTCCACAAATAACAGTTAATTATTTGTTATGGATGAATAATATCCCTGGGTGTGTGTACTACACTGCTTTGATATGTTTGTGTGTTGGTGCCCATCTTCACTAATTCCATGTATTCTGTACAGGGAATAATGTTTCAATAAACATTGCATTATAGATATCTCCTTAACAGACTGACTCCATTTCCTATAGATAAATATCCCATACTGATATTTTGGGGATGAGATGGTAGTTCTTTATTATGTTTTTGAGGAGCATGGATACTGTTTTCCACAATAGCTTCATGAATTTATATTTCCACTAAGAGCATATAAGCATCTCTGTTTTCCTGCATAAGGTATTTTATTTCTTTTGTTTGTTTGTTTTTACACATGAATACTCCTTTTTAAAAATGTTTATTACTTCAAGTTATATCTCCATCACAGTTCCCTTCCACCACCCCTCCTGGTCCTACCCTTTCATTCTCTCCCAATTCTTCCAGAACTCATAATTCCTTTTTTTGAATAATTAGCCACAATTATGAAAATAATAAGGTATGACATAAGTTCCCAATGTCCACTCTATACATGTTTGGCAACTGATATTAATATTCTATTATCCATCTATTTCCATGAGTTTAAAGTTCTATACCTAACTCATTTTCCATCCTAACCTGTATTACCAACTTAAAAACATCTTCTTAGACCTAAAACATCTTTTTAATTCATAAACAACTTAAAATTTAACTGTGAGACTATAATTATCTAGTCTTCAATAACATCAGAGACCTGAGAAGGACAAATATATCTGATTATACAGGAAGTACAGAGCCAGCAGCTTCCAAAACTAAGAAATGACAGACAACTGGCTGCCTGGACAGTCCTCAGTTTCTCTCTATACATTAGAGCATCTATCTTCTTCAGCCTCTTTGCCCAGTATTTCTGACAGACATTAATTGCAAAGCAGGAATTATGAAGGACTTGCCTACTTTGTCTTGGCAGAGCTAGGCTGTCGACTTACCTGCTTCCAAGTTATGTCCATTTTGGACAGCATTCTGTCTACAGTTGAAGCAAGGGATTTTTCTTGTACAGTGAAAAGCTTGCCATTAATGCAACCATCTCCAAATGGAGATTCTCTGATGCTCATCCTCTACTTGGAGTAGAATAGGGGTTGCTATCAGGAGCTGACATGTCTCAATATCAAAAAAATCTTAAGTTAAGAAACCTTCTTTGAATGCCAAAGTCTACAGATAGATCTCTTGAGGTCTTTGAAGACCACCTATCTATCTCTGTATATTTGGATAAGTAAATGTTACCTGTCTCTTAGCAACTTGATTTCTGTTCAAGACTTGAAATTGGAAATGGAAGCAATAAAGAAAACACAGGCAGAGAGAATCCTGGAGGTGGAACACCAAGGGAAGAGAACGGGAACTACAGACATGAGTATCAAAAATAGGATACAAGAGATGGAAGACAACCTCTCAGTTGTGGAAGATTCTATTGAAGAAATGAGTACAACAACCAAAGAAAATGAGAAATATAAAAAAGTTCTCACCCACAGCATCCAAGAAATCAAGGACTCAATGAAAAGACATAACATAGGAATCATAGGCAGAGAGGAAAGAGAAGACACCCTACTCCAAGATCCAGGAAATATCATCAACAAAATCACAGAAGAAAACTTCCAAAACCTAAAGAAAGATAAACTGATAAATTTCCAAGAGTCATACAGAACTCAAAACAGATTAGACAAGAATAGAAATTCCTCTTGCCACATAATAATTGAAACTCCAAATGTACAGAACAATGAAAGAATATTAAAAGCTGTAAGAGAAAGAGGTCAAATAATGTATAATAGCTGACCCATCAGAATTACACCTGACTTCTCCTCAGAAATTTTAAAAGAAGGGCTTGGGCAGACGTCCTACAGGCAATATGATAACAAAAATGCCAGCCTAGATTACTATACCCAGAAAAACTTTCTATCAACATAAATGGAGAAAACAAGATATTCCATGACAAAACCAACTTTAAACAGTATCTATCCACAAAACCAGCTCTCCAGAATGTCCTGGAAGGAAAATTCCAACCCAGAGAATATAACTACTCCCAAGAAAACAGAGGAAGCAAAAAACTCCACTGTAGCTAAACCAAAACACACAACCACCAGCTAAATCAAAATAACAGGAAATAATTACCTTTGGTCATTGATATCCCTCAATATCAATGGACTCAACTCCCCAATAAAAAGACACAGGCTTACAGAATAGATCTGTAAACAAGACCCATCATTTCACTGCATATATGAAATGCAACTCACTAACAAAGATAGACTCTACTTCAGAGTAAAGGGCTGGGAAAAGGTTTTCTATGGAAATGGTCTCAGGAAACAAGTAGCCAACCTAATATCAAATAAAATAGACTTTCTACTGATATTAATCAAAAAAGATAGGGAAGGACACTACATACTCATTAAAGAAAAAACTCATCAAGATGACATCTCAATACTGATTATGCCCCAAATACACAGGTACCCACATTTGCAAAAGACTAACTTCTAAAGCTTAAGCCACACATCGATTCTCACACAGAGTAGTGGGAGACTTCAACACCACACTCACAGCAATGGGCAGATCATCGAAACAGAAACCAAATGGAGAGATAATGAGGCTAACAGAGGTCCTGCACCAAATGGACCTAACAGATATCTACAGAATGTTTCACTCACACACAAAAGAATGTACCTTCTTTTCAGCACCTCATGAAACCTTCTCCAAAACTGACCATATAGTCAGACACAAAGCAAACCTCAATAGATACAAGAAAATTGAAATATTCCCTTGTATCTTATCAGACCACCATGCACTAAAGCTGGACTTCATAAACAACAGAAATAACAAAAAGCCTACACATTCATGGAAACTGAACAACTCTCTTCACAATGACCACTGGGTCAGAGAACAAATAATGTAGGAAATTAAAGACTTCCTAAAATCCAATGAAAACAAAGACATAATATACCCAAATCTAAGGGATACAATGAAAGCAGTGCTATGAAGAAAGTTCATAGCACTAAGTGCCTTCAAGAAGAAAATTGTAAAATCTCATGTTAGCATATTAACAGCAAAACTGGAAGAGCTAGAACAAAAAGAAGCAAACACTCCAAAGAGGAGCAGAAGGCAGGAAATCATCAAACTTAGTGCTAAAATCAACAACTTAGAAACAAAAAGAACAATGCAAAGAATCAATGAATCCAAGAGTTGGTTCTTTGAGAAAATCAACAAAATAGACAAACCCTTAGCCAAACTGACAAGAAGGCAGAGGGGAAATACCCAAATTAGTAAAATCAGAAATAAAAAGGGAGAAATAACAACAGACATCAAAGAAATCCAGAGAAGCTTTAGGTCATACTTCAAAGATCTGTACTCCACAAAATTTGAAAACCTAAGTGAAATGGATAATTTCTTGATAGATTCCACCTACAAAAGTTAAATCAAGACCAGTTTAACAAATTAAACAGTCCTGTAACCCATAGGGAAATAGAAACAGTCATTAAAAATCTCCCAAACAAACAAACAAACAAACAAAAAACCCAGAGCCAGATGGTTTCAGCACAGAATTCTACCAGACTATCAAAGAAGAGCTAATGCCAATACTCTTCAAACTCTTCCACAAAATAGAAACAGAAGGAACACTGACAAACTCATTCTATGAGGCCACAGTCACCCTGAACGCTAAACCACACAAAGACTCAACAAAGAAAGGGAATTTATGACCAATTTACCTCAAAAATACGTAATAAAATACTGGTAAACTGAATCCAAGAACATATCAAAAGTATATATCATGATCAATTTGGCTTCATCCCAGGAATGCAGGGTAACAGTTCAACATATGAAAATCCATCAATGTAATTCACCATATAAACAAGCTGATATTAAGAAACCACGTGATGATCATGCTGCTAGATGCTGAAAAAACATTTGACAAAATTCAACACTCCTTCATGCTAAAAGTCCTGGAGAGAACGGGCATACAAGGACCATACCTAGAAATAATAAAGGCGATACAGCAAGCCAGTAGCCTACATCAAATTAAAGGGAGAGAAACTTAAAGCATTTCCTCTATAATCAGAAACAAGGCAAGGATGCCCACTCTCCCCATATCTCTTCAACATAGTACTTGAAGATCTAGCCAGAGCAATAAGACAACTAAAGGAGATCAAGGGGATACAAATTGGAAACAAAATGTCAAATTTCCCCTATTTGGAGATTGTATGATAGTACACATAAGTGACCACAAAAACTCCACCAGAAAACTAATACAACTGATAAACACCTTCAGCAAGGTGGCTGGATACAAAATTAATTCAAAAAAATATTCAGAAGCCCTTCTTTATACAAAAGATAAATGGGCTGAGAAAAAAATTAGGAAAGCAGCACCGTCACAATAGCCACAAACAATATAAAATACCTGGGGGTAACTGTAACCAAGCAAGTGAAAGAACTGTATGAGAAAAACTTCAAGTCTTTGAAGAAAGAAATTGAAGAGGCCATCAGAAGATGGAAAGATCTCCCATGCTCATGGATAGGTAGGATCAACATAATAAAAATGGCCATCTTACCAAAAGCAATATACATATTCAATGCAATTCCTACCAAATTAAAAAAAAACAATTCTTTACAGATCTAGAAAAAACAATTCTCAACTTCATATGGAATAACAAAAATCTCAGAATAGCTAAATAAATCCTGAAGGAAAAAAAATCTAGAGGCTTTTTTCACCATCCCAGATTTCAAGCTATATTATAGAGCAATATTAATAAAAACAGCATGGTACTGGTATAGAGACATACCAATTTATCAATAGAATCTAATTGAAGACCCAGAAATGATCCCACATACCTATGTTCACTTAATTTTTGACAAAGAGGCAAAACCATACAATGGGAAAAGGACAGAATCTTCAACAAATGGTGCTGGTCTAACTGGATGTCAACATGTAAAAGAATTCTAATAGACCCATACTTATTACCTTGCACGAAACTTAAGCCCAAGTGGATCAAAGGCTTTAACATAAAGCCCGGCACACTAAATTTAATAGTTGAGAAAGTGGGGAAAAGCCTTGAACTCATTGGCACAGGTGATAACTTCCTGCACAGAACACCAATAGCTCAGGCGCTAAGACCAACAATCAATAAATGGGACCTCATGAAACAGAAAAGCTTCTGTAAGGCAAAGGAAACTGTCATTCTAACAGAACGGCAACCTGCAGATTGAGAAAAGATCTTTACCAACCCCACATTGGGCAGAGGCCTACTATCCATAATTTACTAAGAACCCAATAAATTAAATGCCAAGAAACAAAATGATCCAATCAAAAAATGGGAAACAGAGCTAAACAGAGAATTCGCAAAGGAGGAATCTCTAATGGTGGAGAGACACTTGAAGAAATGTTCAACATCCTTAATCATCAAAGAAATGCAATTCAAGACGGCTCTGAGATTCCATCTCACACCTGTCAGAATGACTAAGATCAAAAACTCAAATGACAGCACATGCTGGCAAGGTTGTGGAGAAAGGGGAACCCTCCTCCATTGCCGGAGGGAGTGCGAACTTGTACAACCACTATGGAAATCAATCTGGAGATATCTTAGAAAACTTGAAATAGCTCTACCTCAAGACCCAGCCATACCACTTCTGGTTATACATACAAATGATTCCTCACCAAACCACAAGATCATCTCCTCATATATGTTCATAGCAGTCTTATGTGTAATAGCTAGAAACTGGAAAGAACCCAGATGTCCCTCAACCAAAGAATGTCTTTCGAACAAAACAGCAACCTACAGATTGGGAAAAAAATCTTCACCGAGCCCAAGTCTGACAGAGGGCTAATATCCAAAATTTACAAAGAACTCAAGGAATTAAATGCCAAGAAACCAAATAATCCAATCAAAAAAATGAGAAACAGAGCTAAACAGGGAATTCACAAAGGAGTAATCCCTAATGGCATTGAGACACTTGAAGAAATTCTCAGCATCCTTAATCATCAGAGTAATGCAATTCAAGACTACTCTGAGATTCCTTCTCACACCTGTCAGAATGGCTAAGATCAAAAGTTCAAATGAGAGGACATGCTGGCGGGATATTGGAGAAAGGGGAACACTCCTCCATTGCTGGTGGGAGTGCAAACTTGTACATCCACTATGGAAATCAGTCTGGAGATATCTTAGAAAACTTGAACTAGCTCTACCTCAAGACCCAGCCATACCACTTCTGGGTATACATCCAAAAGATTCCTCACCAAACCACAAGGATGTTTCCTCATCTATGTTCATAGCAGCCTTATTTGTAATAGCTAGAAACTGGAAACAACCCAGATGTCCCTCAACAGAGGAATGGATTTTAAAAAACTGTGTATATGGAGAAGTCATTTAAAAATATTATTTATCCATGTTCTGAATTAGTCTTTCTAAATGGACAGGTTTTTAAACCTAGCCAAAGTACAGGCCTGAAACTCAGGCAACCATCAGGAACCACAGAGCTGCACCCAAGAAGGTGCTTCTAAGGGCCTCAGAATTTTCAACCTGGAGAAACAGTGCAACACTTGTCCCACGCTCCATATGACAAAAAGCTGGAAAATAAGGTGCATGTTTTAATTACATATCACCAGATACAATTCACACCTTAAAAAAATAAGTAAACTTGTGTGCTTTTGTGTCCACATGTGCCCGTACAGAGATTGTGGAACTGGTCCCTCCTTTTGGGGGTTCCAGGGATCAAGCTCATGTCGTCAGGGTACACAAGAAGTGTCTTTACCTGCTGAGCCATCTCTCCTGCCCACAACTCACAAATGCTAGAGAAGTAAGGTGATTGAAAGGCCTTGTATTTTTTACATGTTCAAGTCTAGAAAATGAAATCATCTGGACTGTAAGCTTAGAGTGACCAAGGGATAGTTTATATCGACATTGTTGGCTTAAGCAACAGAAATGAAAAACACTGCTTCCACATGATTGAGTGTCTGAGTAGGGCAACAGCCAGTAGTCAGTGCCTCAGCTTGGCATCCCACCTCAGTGAAGTTACATTTGTTTTCAATTCATAGGGCTGAAGGTTTATCCTTGTGGAATACTAGTTTCTAATGTTTAGGTGTGCTATACATAATTATTTATTTGCAAATAAATGGTTTATTAAATATTAAAAAAAACTGTGGTACATCTACACAATGGAATACTGCTCAGCCATCAGAAACAACAAAATCATGCAATTTGCAGCCAAATGGATGGAACTAGAGAAGCTCATCGTGAGTGAGCTAACCCAGACTCAGAAGGATGCACATGGCATCTATTAACTTATAGTCGGATTTTAGCTATATAGTACAGGATAACTATACTACAGCCAAGGCACCAAAGGGAACAGGAACATAGACTTTGTTTCCTGTCAATGAGACCCTTTCCCCTAGTGGTGCTGCCTTGTAGGCCCCCAGTGTATGAGGAGGCTCTTGGCCCTCATATGACTGCTAAACTGGGGTGGGGGACTGTTATGTAGGGACACTCCACTCCAGAGGAGGAGTGGGATGGAAGGGGTAGGGGGTAGAGGGTGGGAGGGCAGGACTGGAAGGGGTGGAAAGAGGACCCTATGATGGAGATGTAACATGAAGTAATAAATAAAATTTTTTAAAAAGAGTGAATAAAAAATTGTGGTACATTTACACAATGGAATACTACTCAGCTATCAGAAACAATGAAATCATGCAATTTTCTGTCAAATGGATGAAACTAGAAAAGCTCATTGTGAGTGAGCTAACCCAGTCTCAGAAAGATGCACATGGCATTTATTCACTTATAATTGGATTTTAGCCATATATTACAAGGTAACTATCCTATAACCAACACACTAAAAGGAATAGGAACACAGACTTTGTTACCTGTTATTGGGATACTTTGCCCTAGTAGTTCTGCCATTTAGGCCCCCAGTGCATGAGGAAGCTCTTATCCCTCAAATGACTACTGAATTGGTTGGGGGGGGGACTTATATGTTGGGACACCCTACTCTGAAGGAGTAGGATAGGAGGGAGGAGGGAGAGGATGGGAGGATGGGACTGTGATCTGTAGAAAGAGATCACTGTGATGGAGATGTACCTTGAAGTAATAAATAAACATACAAAAATAAAATAAAAGTCAACTAACTCTTTGAGAAATTCACATAATGTATTTTAAATGAAACGTGATAATTTGTGATTGTCACAGAATATTTTATGTCTCTTCCTGCTCTAAGGGCTACATTTCGAGTTTTACTTAAGTATGCATTCTTTGTTTGGACCCACATTTTATATTATAAGTAACTGATTGAGTATTAATGAAAAGCACAATATGCTCCACTTTAATAAAATACAGCTGAGATTTGCACAAAGGGAAGCAATGTATTATGTAATTTATCCTTTTAATAGGACTTAATGGCCTTGTAATATTAAAGGCTATACTTTACTGATCCTTAATCAATGAATTTTAAAAGGATATCCAAAAGTCTTTTAAAAGACTCCACCAATCAAAAATAAAAACGTTAAATGAACTTTTGACAGATGCTAAACAAATTCAACCCATTTAACAAGTTAAGTCTATTTGTGATGACCTTTTCTGTCTGAAAAGAAAACATTTATTATGAAGTTAAAACTTATATCTATAGCATTAAATTCACCTTCTTATACAAATATTAAGCAAAACACCAGAATATATTTTAGTGTTTCTAGATTTGGGAATTTTAGCAGAATTACCATGAGATGTTTCAATTCTAATTTGCATGCATCCTCTCCTACTGGTAGAATGTCAATATTAAATATTAATATTGCTGAATGCCTACTGAATCAATCCTTGGGATCTAGCCTCCACTGTTCTTCCATCTATTACAACTCCACCCATAAGAAGATAACAGAAGAGTCATTTTACTGGCCTATAAAATTTTTTTATAGTATTCTGAATTTTGTGTATTTCAGACTGCTTTAGGCTAAGTCCCAGTAATAGTCTTTTGTATTGTGCAATTGTATAAGTCTTTTCACTTTAAGTTATTTATTTGTTTGAGAGAGGGTCTTACTTACTATGTAGTTATGTGTCTGGTCTATGCTGGTCCCATATCTGTTATGCAGCCCAGGCTGATCTCAAACTTATCATCATCCAGCCACAGTACCCTCACCCAAGTTGGAGAAAGAATTACAGGTGCATGTCACCATGCCCAGCTCTATTCTATTGTATATTTTACACACACACACACACACACACACACACACACACACAGAGAGAGAGAGAGAGAGAGACAGAGAGACAGAGAGACAGAGAGACAGAGAGAAAGACAGACACAGAGAGAAAGAAACAGAAAGACAGAAAGACAAAGGGACAGAGGGAAAGACAAAAGGATATGAGTCTTATGTTTGATATGTTATCCAGGAGTTTATGATTCAAGAAAGAAGTTAGAACATATACAATCCCCTCTTCTCACCAGATTCTATTGAGGTGATAAAGTAAGTGGCACAGATGGGATAAATCCATTATAAATATGAGACAGAAATATGAGTGTAGTTTTGAAGATGAAAAAGGGATATAGTTACACTGATAAACTAGCAAAGAGAAAAATATGAAACAGAAAACACACAACAACAACACTCATTTTTTGAAATGTAAAAGTTGCCAAGAAAGATGATAATTTCCACCTGGCAGAGCACTGAACAAGGCTCAGTCATCATGAGAATGAAAAGAAATTACAGAAATTCAGTCATGCACAGAAGGCAAGGAGGATTAATCAGGCCACATTAGTCATCATGTTCTACACTTTAGGAACTGTTCTTAGTCCTAGAAATAGAATTGAATCCTTCAGTCTTATGGAATGTATATTTCCACAGAAGACTCCACCAATCAAAAATAATCCAATAAACATGTGTACTCAATAATAACATCCAAGAAAAATGAGGAAAGAATCAGGCAGCAAGGATAAAGAGTGAAGAAGTGGTATTTCTGACTCAAAGTTCAGGGAGGACATATGTAAGAATGTAACAAATTTCTGCAATAAGAATGAGTTATGTGATGACAGAGCCTACAATTTGAGGACTGTCAAGGGGATCAGATAACAAAGGCATAATACGCAAGTGATAGAGTTAGAAATAAAAAGCATGATCCAGGTACTATAACATTTTAAGGACTATACGTTTATGGGGCATAAGTCAGGGATAACTCACATTAGAATGAGGGAACAGAAGGTTTCCTGCATTAAATTTTAGTACATATTCTAAGTAAACAAATCTAAAGGCTTGTGAAAAGTTTCACTTCAAAAACTGTGCTTTAGTTCCAAAGTATTGAGAAATTTTCCAAATCTGAATTTTTCAAAGTTGGGGCTGGCTGGTGAAACTACTTTTTTTCACATGTAAGCTCTATTTTTCATCATCTGTAGAATGATTGGTAAAGAAAAGCAGTTAACAAAGGCTTAGTCAGGGAAATTTTTATCCAGTCCTGAGAAAATGTTTTTGCCTGTTCCTTCCCCTCAAGCCCCACTTCCTTAAGAAAGTGAGTAGTTTAGGGCATAATAGTAACTTGGTTTTCAAAGATGAACAAGCTCTGTTATCTTCTTATAGGTGGAGTTGTAATGGATGGAAGAACAGTACAGGCTAGATCCCAAGGATTGATTCAGTAGGCATTCAGCAATATTAATGTTTAATATCGACATTCTACAAGTTGGAGAGGATGCATTCAAATTAAAATGGAAACATCTGGTGGTAATTCTGCTAAAATTACCTTCTCTACAGCTCATCTGGAAGGCAATATGAATTTTATAACCTAATCTTCATCTATAATACTGTTTACTTGTTTACATAATGTTTACTTAAAAAATAAGGAAAACACCACTGATATTCCCCATCCCCTGCTTAGTCAACAAAATGGAGTCTATGGGATTCCAGCACTGATAAGCCCAGATTAAAAACTCATATCAAGTTTCAAATCATCCTGTCTTCTAAGGTCACATAGCCCACTGTCAAAGGTCAGTTTTGCAATTCTATTCAATCTTATCCCCACCTGGATTCCACTCCTACATTCTTTAGTGAAAACTGCATTACTTTGAAGTTGAAGGTTGTATTCAGGCAGGCAGAACAGCTTTACTCCCACCTTGTGTTGGAACACATAATGGATTATACAAAGCAGGTGTCCAACTGGCCAAGGTCATCACACAATGAGTCAGTGTTAATATCTGAATTGCAGTTAGAGACAGACACAGCACATGACAGGTTATTTTGATAAATGTCATTTTGTCTTGCTATCATAGTGGTCCTAGACTATGGAACAAATTGAATGAGAAAGTCTGTGACTGCATTAGAAGATTATGTCTTTGTTAATCCTGTAGCAGCACCCAGCAGGCTGGCAAAACACACTGGTGTATTTGGATGATTTTGCCTCCCAGGGGCCATTCGTTCAGGAAAAAAAAATGGAAAGTGGAAATACGAGGTCATTTTTCTCCTGACATTTCCAAGGATGAATACTTCTGAAGGACAAACAGGCAATCTCTCTTTAGAAACAGTCAATCCAAAGAGCTAAGAAAGTCCTTCAGAGTTGCAAATAGAATATCAGATCACAACTTCAAGGGAAATTGTAAAAAAAAAAATTAGACTCAGCTACTGGAAAAGAATAGAAACAAAATGAACACATTACAAATTCATGTTTCTCTCTGTACTGCACTCAAGTTTCAAGTGACACTACCTAAAATCAAAAGTCAAAGGCACGAAGGACGTGAGGGTTATGAATGATTAAAGTAAAACAAAATGGTTTTAAGTTTCTCGGATATTTAAAAACATAATAGATTAGATGAAAGAATTTTAAGGAAATCCTTGAAGGGCATTCAGTTAAGGTGCACATATTAAATTTAGTTCACAGGCGGGGTTGTGACATAATTGTTTGAGAGTTTTTCTGTCATTCCAAAGGCCCCTTGGGTATATAGACTCCTGATAAAACCAAGTGTGGCCATGCATGCCTGCAATACAAATATTCAAAAGGTAGAGGCAGAAGGATCAGAAGTTCAAGGTCATCATTTACTACACAGTCACTTGAGGCCAATCTAGTTTGTATTTAATGTGATGCTCTGTTAAATGGAAGGTTATCAGAAATAAAACAACTACATATTTAGTTACTATATTTCCATTTGTAAGTAAAAAAAATGGGGCAGCCAGCACTTCTATAAATCATCATATTGAGTGGGAAATATAAAAATCCTTTAAAGGCTTATAAAAAGGGGTACATATTAATATTGATTTATAGAAATTCATCCACATTTCACAACAGAGAAAGCTAACCTAAGTTGGTTCATTGAATTGAATTATACACTTGACAGTGGATCAATATCTAAACTATATAAAGAACTAAACATTTTACATACCCAAGCTCCAAATAATCCATTTAATAAATGAGCCAATTATCCAAATAGTTTTCAAAAGAAGTACAATATATATGAGTAAAAATCTCAGTGTCCTTAGTCATCAGAGAAATGCAAATTAAAAATACACCAAGATTCTATTCCATCCAGTAATAGTGGCTATCATGATGGAAGCAAACAACAATAAATACCCCCAAGATTGCAGGGTCAAATTAACTCATAAGATTAGCGGCAGTGTCAATTAATTCAACCACTATGGGAATCAGTATGGAGGGTCTTTGAAAAAGCTAAAAATAAAATTTTCAAATAATTCAGCTATCCCACTACTAGGCATATACCCAAAAAGAATCAAGGTCAGTGTGCAATAGAGATACCTATATTCCCATGCTTATCATGACACTAGTCATAGTATCTAAGTTATGTTATCAATGTCAGTGTTCATCACTGGATGGATAAATAAGTACAGTGTAGCACACATGGATAATGTAGTTTATTTAACCATAAAGAAAAA
>CAJQZJ010027870.1:49865-60153 GCA_907164525.1 Lophiomys imhausi | reverse complement strand
GACAGCTGTTCAACCTGGTTTTACAAACCTCCAAGAGTTGAAAAAACTTAGAGCTAAGGTAAAATAATGCATGGTGTTAGCCCATGCCTTTACCTCCAGCAGAGACAGGAGGATCACTATAGAGTTAGTTGTCTTATAAATTCTAGAGTTACAAGAAACAGGGTGGTGATGGTGCACACCCTTAGTCACATCATTGGGGAAGAATACACCCTTAATCCCAACACACTAGAGACAGAAACAGGCAGATCTCAGAGCTCAAGGCCACCTGATACAAAACAAACTCTAAACAGAGAAAAACTTTGATCCAGGGGTGGAGGAGCACATCTTTAATCCCATCAGTTGGAAACCACATGTCTTTGATCCCAAAACTTAGAATGCAGAGACAGGCACATAGGATTTGGAAAGATTTAAGTTTAAAAGCTACTTACAAAAGGCAGGCTGCAATTCAAACAAATTGTCCTTTGAGATCTCAAAATATATACACTAAAGGTTTGTTTAGCTCCAAAATATCAAAATAATTTCTTCTTTAATCCGGATTGAAAGGTAATACTTTATATATTATCAAAAAAACCAAATTTGCTCCAGGAAAAATATTACCTGACCCCCCCCCCCAAAAAAAAAGGTAATTGTCCCAGAGTTAGGATTAGGGCAGGGCTCTGTTCTTATCTTTCCAGGAGATTTAAAGCATCCATTCAAGGAATCCAGGGACAACTGGACAACGGAAACCTCAGCAGAAAACAGATCAGACACCAAAGAAGACGAGTGGCCCAGATGATCCAGCCTTGCAGACTTCTTCAATAGCAGTTTCCTCAAAAGTCTATAATCACAACAACTCAAAATCGCTAAGATCGTTCAGCTCCACAGACTACTCCAGCCAGATCTTCAGTAAAGTTCTGAAGATCAGTTTCTGTCTATGAACTTCGTAGGACATCTAAATAGCTGAGCACAAAGGGACGGAACATCAAATGATTCTATTAACATTTTTAACCATTTTTCCATTCTTATTTGGGCCCCAAACAGGTTTACTACGTCCCAAATCAGCAGGAAGTCATTTTAAGAGAACAACGTCCCATCCCCAGAAGGTGGGGAGGGTGTTCTCCCCCTTTGGTTATTTGATAGATAATAGAAAATTTTGTTATTTAGGGGAAAAGACTACAAGCTGTTAAATGGTCTTGTTAAATGGGTTTTGGAGGTTAGACCCAGGGACTTCTCTCTTTTGCTTTTCTGTATCCTCCTTTCTCTCCTATATAGGAGTGAACAGATTTGAGAAAAATGGGACATAGACATAGTATAGGAAAGATCAAGAAAAAAGGACAGATTATTGAATATAGCCTTATACCTTTGTATACTGATACAAAATTAATATTATATTTGGCTAAATTGGTATTGATCATTGTATATTAATGCAAAATTAAGATTGTATAGGGAGGGCTACATCGGTATTGATCTTTGTATATTGATAAAAAATTAAGATTATATTTGGCCACAATGGTATTGACCCTTGTATATTAATGTAAAATTAAGATTGTATTGGGCTACATCGGTATTTATCTTTGTATATTGATACAAAATTAAGATTATATTTGGCCACATTGATATTGATCTTTGTATATTGATACAAAATTAAGGGTAACGCTTCTTAGAGGTATTGTTCATAGTAATACTTAAAAATGAAATGTCAAGTTTTGACCTCTCGCTACCAACCGACATAAACTGTTTAGGATAATTAAGAAACGGAAACTATTAGTCATGAAAACGTGTCATTTTGTTAGTTACTATGACAGTCTATCACAGTTATTTTCTAAGTTACTCAGAAATCAAGTTGCTAAGAGACAAGCAATATTTGCTTATCTAAATATAAGAGATAGATAGGGCATCTTCAAAAACCTCAAGAGATCTGCAGAATATGGCATTCAAAGATGTTTTCTTAACTTAAGATTTTTTGATATCGAGACATGTCAGCTCCTGACAGCACCCCCTATATTACTCCAAGTAGAAGATGAGCATCGAAGAATCTCCAGTGGGAGATGATTGAATTGGTGGTAAGCCATTCTCTTGGCAAGAAAAACCACTTGCTTCAACTGTAGACAGACTTCTGTCCAAAAAGGACAAAACTTGGAAGCAGATAAGTCGACAGCCTAGCTCTGCCAAGACAGGGTAGGTAAGTCCTTCATAATTCCTGCTCTACAACCAATGTCTGTCAGAGAAATGGAGCCAAATGGCTGAAGATTGATGCTGTAATGTATGGAGAGAAAATGGGAACTGTCCAGGCAGCCACTGGTATGTCATTTTTTAGTTTTGGAAGGTGCAGGCCCTGCACTTCCTATAAAATCAGATATATTTATCCCTCTCAGGTCTCTGAGGTGGTTGAAGAATAGATAACTAGAGTCTCATAGTTAAATTTTGAGTTGTTTAGGAATCAAGAGGGTGTTCTGGATCTAAGAAGATATTTTTAAAATTATGAGGCAAGTTAGTATGAAAGCTGAGTTAGATATAGAACTTTAAACTCATGGAGATGGTTATATAGTAGAATGTTAAAGTCAGGTGCCAAATACATATGGACTGGACATTGGGAATGTATGCTAAGCCATATAACTCTTATAATCGTGGCCTATTTATTTCTGTTGTTTTGTATTGTATTTATAGTTACAAGAAAAAGAACCATTTTTTTGGACTGAAAGGGAGAGCTGTTGGGGGGAAAAATAAATACCTTAAACTAAAAAAAAAAAAAAAAATTTGTCAGACTCAACCAGACTAGCATCTTCCCAAGTACAGAAATGATGAGTGTATTTTTCTTGACCATGCTCTTCAGGGTCTAACTCTATCCTAGGCAATAAAGCAGTTGAATAGTGGAACATCAAAAAAAAAAAAAAAAAAGTTAATCAAGGACTAAGGATAGAGCCAAGAGCCTTGCCTAGCACATGTGCAACCCTGAGTTCAATCTTCCTCAACATGCACACACACACACACACACACACACACACACACACACATGAACACACACACATTAATTTAATTTTTACCAATTACAGTAAATCTGAGAACATTACTATGATAGACTAAAATTGCAATAATATGCGCAATATTATTATATTATATATTACTAATATCTTTCTTGAAGCAGCACATATTTATTTATTCATTTTGGTCAACTTAAGTACAGTTTTACTCATTCTAACATGACTGAATGCCTAAGTAGGAATGAAACCTTTTGTTACAATAGTAGCATATGCTTACATTTTGCATCTTAAGCATTAATGTTGAATAATAAAAACATAACTAACTAAAACACCTCAAATACATCACAGTTTATGTACCTAAGGAAAACAAATCAAATTCTAATCCCAGACTCTTGGTAAGCATATTTTTTCTAATTTTTCAAATTTAGTACCAAAAAAAAATCCCAAAAATCTCTCAGTAGAAGAAGACATTGAAACAAGGTAAAGGTTAAAAGGCAGACTTTCTCCCCCTCCACCTTACTGGTGTACTTCAATTTCCTGAATAGCAGATGAAAATGTTCTCATCTGCTCTTCTTCGGTGCCCACCAATACAAAAGCTCAGGCCTGTCTTCAGAGTGAAGTAACACTTATAGATGTAACTAGACTGAGGAAGAGGGGGAGAGACAAACAATCCCAATCCCTTGCTCTGCCTTACAGGCCCACTGATTATGAATATACCATGTCACAAGGAGTTAGAGAGCCATTAAATGTTTGGTGTTATTTCCCTCTTCTCCTTCCTCCAAACTCTCCTTGCTCTCTTTCAAATTCATGGTCTCTTTTTTCATTAATTTTTGCTACATACAAGTGTGTGTGTATGTGTGTGTGTGTGTGTGTGTGTGTGTGTGTGTGTATTCCTAAATACAAAAATACAATCTGCCCACTTGGTGTAATTTTACTTGTATGTATATGTTTTCAGAGTTGACCATTTGGTATTGGAAAATTCATATGCAGAAGGGGAAAATGATGTAATGACATTATAATCTCAATAAAATTTTTAAAATAGCTTTTCTGAAGGTTAGGCATTATCACTATAACAAAGAGACAGGGCTACATTGCTTTGTGGTTTAGCTCTAACTACTACCACCACTTTGATCCACAGGACACTGAAAACCCAAAGGAAGGACTGGAAGGAAGAAAGGACCCCTTCACCATGGAGGGGAAGCTTTCTTGCTGCCTGAGCTGCATACACAAGGGTAATCAATTACTGCAGCTTCATTGTTCTTCCACGTGGGAGCCAAAGAGCAAAAACCCTAGTCACATCCTTACAGCAACTCTTCTAAAAGGACCACCACTGTTCTAGTCACTACCATAGCCTGTGGTAACAGAATAACAAAATCAAAAGAACAGGATAAAAGGACAGAGCATCTTTATAACCATCCGAGGCTGCTCTTCATTCTGATTAGCAGGAATGGTAATGCACTCATGTTCCTGTTTAATGAACAGCAGCAGGCCCTCTGTGTCGCTGGCCAGACACTCTGGAGGCTCACCAGGCGCTGTGAGTACACAGCCTCTGGAGCATTCTTCAGGAGATCAGTAGGACTGCACCAGCATTTTGTGAGCGTCTACTATGGTCCCAGGCAGCCCTACATAGTGAGTTTATACAAAGCCACAGATTGATATAAGCCAAAATTTAAAAAACAAAATTCCCCAGAGCAATGAAACAAGAGCACAACACTGCTATCAACTCTATGTATGCATTTACAGCCTGTACTTAAGGAAGGAAACCCATTTGTGAGAGCTGTCTCCACATCCAAGTGACAGGAAAGGAAGGACTATAGAGACCATTGAGAACAGAGAAAATGACTAATGGTCAAATCGTTTATAATGGGGTTTTGCTTATTTGGTTCAGTTTTGTTGAGACAGGGTCCAGATGGCTGGGCATGGTAGCACACCCCTTTAATCCCAGCACTTGGGAGGCAGAGGCAGGTAGATCTCTATGAGTTCAAGGCCAGCCTGGTCTACAATGGGAGTTGAGGACAGCCAGGGCTGTTACACAAAGAAAAGAAGAGAAGAAAAGAGGAGAGAAGGGGAGGAGGGGGAGGAGAGGAGAAAAGAGAAAAGAGAAGGAAAGGAAAGGGGAAAGGGAAAGGAAAAAGAAAAGAAAAACAACAAACAAGACAGGGTGTACTATGAAGGCCCACCTGGACTGGAACTCATGAGATGCACTCAGTTCCCAAGTGCTAGGATTAATGGTGTGCACCAAAACCCAGCTATGACATTTTTTAGCCACAGTGTGCTTGGCATGTTTGTAAATATGCAAACTAGTCCTTTAATATATACATATAGTTAACAGAAACATTTCAGTTAACAGTAATACCTAGAGGTGGTAATAATTACTAATAGCAGACACTGAGTAAAAGAACATTTTCTGTGATCTCAACCTTTTTTCAAGTTTACTCTAGGAAACATACCAACAAACACTGAATTCAACAGTAAAACAACTGATAAAAATGGGTGTTTGTTTTTTGCTCTGTTCAGTTCTATTTTCTCTTCTGATGGAGGACACCCACATATGGCTCCACCGTAGAGCATCACTAGGTGTGAAGCAGCACACACCTTGGAGATGATCACCGCCATGGCCAAGTTCTCAGAATGAGCAGCCACGTAACCCAGCATCATGATGCCAGGCAGCCGGACATTCCCTTTGCAGGATCCAATGCAGTCAATCACAGCAGCCACGCCTCCTGTATTAATAATCAGCTGTGAAAGCTGAGGGAAAAAGAAAAGCCCAGATGATATAAGACGAACTTTAAATACAACTTGACTACACTTTATTTAGGACATAAAAAGCAACCAATAAAATTGAAATATAACTTAGAGAAACTATTGTACTTTCCAAAGAGATATGAAAGTACATTCTTGCTATTCACAGCTACATTCACTGGGAGGAAACTTATTCTGTACTCCAATTTTCTTCACATCAGTGGAAGAAGCTTTGTCCCTATTGGATGTTAGAATTCTTCACCAACACACAAAGTGCAGAGCTGGTTCATAACTACCTAACTAGTTAAGCTTATATTACTCACCGAAAGCTCAGATATTTGGAATAGTCTGACCTACTTGCCTCTTTGCTGTCAATGAGCACTAGGCTGAGTATACTTCAGTTACGGAAAATATCATAGAAATAAATGAAACACAAGGACTAATGTGTAATAAAATTAAAACTGCTTAAGCAAAGCATGCACAGAAAAAGAATAAAACTTCAGAATCGCACAGGCTTGCTTTGTGAGGTTTTGTGGGGTTTTTTTCACATGTAAATCAACAGTACCGATACCGTTCCAGGGAATCTTTGTGGTCTGAATCAATCCAGAAATGTCACATATCGTTCATTGTTCCTAGGTGGTATAAAATGGCGAAGGTGATAGAGGGCCACAGCCCCTACAACTAGAAATGGAAAACTATAAACGATTAGAAACTGGATTTTAAACTCCACCTAAACATTTTTTACAATTCATGGTTCTCAACTGAAGGGGATTTTTCACCCTACGGAACATTTAGCAATGTGCAGAGTTACTTTTTGATTGTCACCACTCGGAAAGGGTACTACAGTCATCCAGTGGGCAAAAGCCAGGAATACTGACTGGTGTTCACTACAACTAAGTACAATACAATTGCATCTTGAACTTTACTTTTCAATTGTTTTGTTTTGTTTTTACCTCAGGCGTATGTTTTGCAATCTCTCTAATTAAAGTGCAAGCATTTTTCTTCACGTATTCATCTTTGTCCTTCAGGCAGGTGAGTACAACAGGAAAAATCTCTGCTTCAACAACCATCTCTGCCAGATCCACAGAATGTTTGGCAATCTGACTGAGAGCTGAAAGGACCTGACGCTGTCAAGTAAAAATAAAATAAAACATTAAGCAGAACCCAATACTTTAAAGGATTTCTAATATTCCCACGTACTGCTGTTTTTGAAGAAATTGTGCAGAGCAGCTGAGGCTTGGCGGCACTGTGTGGCAGCATTAGAGTCTCCCTGAACAGAGAGACCAGAAGAAGCTACTGGTGAAGGTACAATCTCAGTTGCAGAAGAAACCCTAGGTCTGAAGGGGTCTTCCGGCAAAGCTGAGGTTTGGCACCATATGGAAATTCAGAGCTATTGAAGAGACCAGGAGCAGCCATTGGTGAAGGTACAGCCTCAGTTACAGTGGATGACAGGGACAGGTGTGGAGTGAAGCTGGCCTGAGCCTACCAGATAAACTGTGTGTGTGACAGATGCCTTTGGAAGCCAGAAGGTCATAAGTAAGTCCTCGATTATCAGGCATTGAGTTAGACTGTTGAAGTTTATTTTTGCTTTGCTCTGATGTACCCTGGTTTTTCCATCTTGGAATAAGAAAGACATATAACATTTTTTTACAGGAGCCCACAATTAAGTAATGTGCTTATATGTCAAGTTAACAAGCATGGAATGTCATAATTAGCTTCGGCAACTTGACACAACCCTACAGTCACCTGGGAAGAGGGAACATCAAATGAAGAATTGAACCCATAGGATTGGCCTATGGACACAGCTGAGAGGCAGTTTCTTGGTTGCTAATTTATGTAGGAAGCTTGAACTCAGTGTGGGCACTGCCACCCCTGGGGAGATAGACCAGAGCTGTAAACAAAGAAGTAAGCAAGGAAATCAGACCAATAATTGGATTTTCCCTGTGGTCTCTGCTTCAGTTCTTGCCTCAGGGTTCCTGCCTTGAGCTCCAGCCCTGGCTTCCCTCAGTGAAGGACTCTAACCTGTAAATCAAATAAACCCTTACACACACACACACACACACACACACACACACACACACACACACACCCCAAGTTGCTTTGGTCATGGTGTTTTTATCATAGCAGCAGAGCACATGAAGCAAAGTTTTCCCAATCATATCTTAACTGTATAATCCTTATAATTTCACATATTAGAACATACTATATTTGTATGTTTTCAATTATATCTACTAGTTCTTTTTACTCTATAGCATCAACCTTACATGCTTTTATTTTCTTAGACTATGAGAGCATGGCTTGTCTGTCTCTTAACCTAATTTTCATTACCTTCAGTTTTGCATCAGGGTTGAAAATCATCTGGGCTAAGTGAGCGATGGCTCCCGCATCCACCACGGTCTGCGCTAACTCTGGAGAATGCTTCGAGATATCACTGAGGGCTGAGGCGGCAATCCTTTTCAAAGCAATTTCTGGTTCCTGGATACAGAGAACTAAAAGAGGAATTGCTCCTGCGTCCACCACAGCTTGAGATAACTCTGTAGGTCCAAGAGAAGTGAGCCAGTGAGTGAGGATGGGTGACAGATAGAGGCCACTTTCCACACCGACACAGTAAATAAAAAGCATGAGGGTGCATCTGACTACAGACAGCTGCACTTTAAGTCAAGGGATGGAGGCGGCAACCACTGTTTCTCTTGCACACCACACCCACCCAAGCGAAACAAAAAAGAATTCTGAGCATGATGTGTATAATTCATTAATATAATATTCATATTTTCTGTTAATTATTGATCACTGGGCATGGTGGCACAAGCATCTTTAAAAGGTGAGCCAAGATCAGGAGTTCAGGGCCAGCCTCAGATACAGGCCCTGTCTCAAAAAGAAACTCACACCACACGGTTCAAACACTGGGTTTAGAAGAATCAAGCTCAATTTGATGTGGAAGCCTTGCCCCTGAGGAATAGCTCCCAGAAGATCAGAAGGTACTATGCAAGCAGTCAAAAGAAAAAAGCAATCAACAGTGCTACCAGCTGTAAAGCTTGTGAACAACAATAGTGACCAGCTCAACAACATATACTTGATAGTGCAATCGTGGTATTTTTATCTTGTGAGTAACCAACAGCTGGCTGCATAATTGGATTTAAGGTCTTATCAATACTAGGAAATACAGTACTAGTATTGTAAACCTAAACAACTACCCCTGGCTAGAGAAGTTATACACCCTAGACCCTGACATATTCCAATGCAATCTCTAAATGTATTATAAGTACTTAGCCTTGTACTCAACACAGGAAACTTTTACGGAAATCCAAACGGGTCAAGCAAAAAGAACAACTGACCAACTGTGGGGTACCCAGCCCCAAGTGATAGATATATCCACCATACACCTTCACATAAGGCACAGAAAAGGCCAAGCCCCAAGTGATAGATATATCCACCACACACCCTCACCTAAGGCACAGAAGGGGGCCAGCCCCAAGTGTTAGATATATCCACCACACACCCTCAACTAAGGCACAGAAGAGGCCCAGCCACAAGAGACAGATATATCCACCACACACCTTCAACTAAGGGACATAAGAGCCCAGCCCAGGATGATAGATACATTCACCACACACACACTCACCTAAGGCAAAGAAGGGGCCCAGCCCCAAGTGATAGATATATCCAGCACACACACTCACCTAAGGCAGAGAAGGGGCCCAGCCCCAAGTGATAGATATATCCACCACACACACTGACCTAATACACAGAAGGGGACCAGACCCAAGTGATAGATATATCCATCACACACCCTCATCTAAGGCACAGAAGGGGCTCAGCTCAAGTGATAGATATATCGACCACACACCCTCACCTAATGCACAGAAGTGGCCAGCCCCAAGTGATAGATATATCCACCACACACCCTCACTTAAGGCACAGAAGGGGCCCAGCCCCAAGAGATAGATATATCCACCACACACCCTCACCTAAGGCACAGAAGGGGGCCAGCCCCAAGTGTTAGATATATCCATCACACACCCTCATCTAAGGCACAGAAGAGGCCCAGCCCCAAGAGATAGATATATCCACCACACACCCTCACCAAAGGCACAGAAGACCCACAGCCCCATCTGACATATATATCCACCACACACCCTCACCTAAGGCACAGAAGAGGCCGATCCATAAGTGATAGATATATCCACTGTACATCCTCACCTAAGGCACCGAAGAGGCCCAGCCCCAAGTGATAGCTATATCCACCACACACCCACACCTAAGGCACAAAAGAGGCACAGCCACAAGTGATAGATATATCTACCAAACACCCTCACCTAAGGAACAGAAGAGGCCCAGCCCCAAGTGATAGATATATCTACCACACACCCTCACCAAAGGCACAGAAGACGCACAGCCCCATCTGACAGATATATACACCACACACCCTCACCTAAGGCTTAGAAAAGGCCCAGCACCAAGTGATAGATATATCCACCAAACACCATGACCTAAGGCACAGAAGAGGCCCAGGCCCAAGTGATAGATATATCCACCACGCACCCTCACCTAAGGCAGAGAAGAGGCCCAGCACCAAGTGATAGATA
>CAJQZJ010027870.1:0-49506 GCA_907164525.1 Lophiomys imhausi | reverse complement strand
GCCCAACCCCAAGTGATAGATATATCCACCGTACATCCTCACCTAAGACACAGAAGAGGGGGCAGAGTTCCACCACACCTGCTGCAAGACTGTGTCTTCTAGGCAATCTTCACGTAGAAAACCTCAGTAATATGGTTGCCGTGTGTGTGTGTAGCAATAATAATTGAAAAAAATTCGTTAATTTTAGAGGAATTGTGCGAATGTGATAAGAGATGTAGGGAGCAGTGGTGGGAATGATAAAAATACAGCCTCATGTATGAAATTCTCAGAAAATAATGAAAATGTTAAATTAAAAAAATCTAATTAGACTTAAGTTAATATCTTCTTAATATGTGTGTACTGGAATACAATAGGCCTCACATTCATATTGTGAAATAAGAACTGATTCACCTACTCACGTTTCCAATCATACATGCTTTCTAAGAATAAACTATGCCTCTTTAAAAACTTAAATTAAGCCTGGAATAGAGGTTCAGTGCAGAACACCTGTCAAGCATGACTGAGGTTCTGGCTCCATCAACCAGCATAAACAACCAAACAAATAAATAAGTGAATGAATGAATGAATGAATGAATGAATGAACGAACCAACCAACCTACCATTAGCAAAAACATAATTCATCTTTTATAAAACAACTATTTCTATTTATACTCCCACACATCTAATCCTTTACATGACATGGCAGGGGTAGCTGCACATATGGACTCACAGCAATTGTACAAGAGCTATATATATATAGCTATTTGTATATACAAGACCTTGTAAACCTAAACAACTACCTATATATACAAGAGCTGTGAAGTCTCAGCTAGACCAAATCCCAACATGGAGAGGGGAGGTAGACATGAAGTCTCAGCCCTAGCCAAGAAGCTCTTGGCAAGTGATAGCTGCTAGGAAAGGAAGGGTTGGTTTTCTTATAGAGTATATGTCCTAGTAAGTTGACCATGCTCCAGCAAGAAATTGAACTTCATGGATATATAAAAATAAGAGATGATATAAAGTTGGATAGATATGGAAGGATTGGTTGGTGTATCAGGGAGAAGTTTAAGGAGGAGGTGAATATGATCAAAACACATTGAATTAAGTTTTTAAACATTAATACAAAAACTTAAGTATGAAAAAATATTTAATCATCCTTTTTAAAGATATTTAAAGAATTACTACTATTAGGGCTGAAGAGATAGCTCAGTAGTTAAGAGGACCCAGGTTTGATTCCCAGCACCCACAAGGAAGCTCACACAGTTACCATCTGTAACTCCAGTCCCAGGGGAACCAACACTCTCTTATACTTGGTACACAGACATATAGGCAAGCAAATACATAAAATAAGAATGAAGGTTAATTTTTTTTAATTATTAGGACTGGAAAGATTGCTTAGTGGTTAAGAGTGCTTGCTACTCTTTCAAAGGATCAGAGTTTGGTTCCCAGGACATACATAAGATAGTTCACAACTCCATATTCAGGGAGTTTGACACCCTCTTTGAGACCTCCATGGGCACCTACACGTATATGACATACTCACACAGACATATACACATACATAAAATGTTTAATAATTAATGCTATCTATATCATTTATTCGTACTTTAGTTACTCCTTTTATTTATACCCCTATTTAATTTCAAAGGTTACCTTTTTTACATTTATTCATTTAGTGTGTGTGTGTGTGTGTGTGTGTGTTTGTTCATACAGGTACCAAAACATACATGTGGAGGTCAGCAGGAATCAGTTCTCTGCTTTGACTATGTGGATTCTGTTGATCAAGCTGGATTGTCAGGTTTAGCAGCAACGTCTATCCACTAAACCCCAAAAGATTATACCTTTAAATGTTAGGACTTACTTATTGTTACCATTATTAGATGTCATAGAGAGTAAACTTTCACGAATATTAAGCCACTTAATAGATACACTTGGAAAACACCATAGTCTCTGAATTTGACAGCTAAGTATTTTTGGTACAGGAATAGTTGATCCTAATAAACCTCATCCCTGTGTGTAAAGGAACATAGGCAGGCTACTATCTGTGAGCTGGGGGAGTGGGGGTGTCTGCTCTTAACACTCCTCCATCGTCGTTTCTAACACAAATGTAAAGCTGATGTGCATACAAATTTTAAATAGTAGCAATATGTGAAACCAGGATGAACAAGTGTTCACTTCACAATTTTCCTTAAGATGTCTATGCTATTCATAGGTCCTGCTTTTTGTGTCTTATTTGCCTCTTTTCCTAACACACTGGGCCTGGACTGACTTGTACTGATTTTGTATCAACAGCTGTAAAGTGAAATGAATCAAAATCTTTACCTTAAGTAATAAAGAAAACCTCAGCACATGCTTAAGGTTTACAAGTAGGAGAACACAAATAAAAGAGATATCCTTAAAGATCAACAGCATTCATAAAGTTAATACCAACACTGCATGAATGGGGCATTAGAATTGATTCAAATCAGTGTCACACTCAGACATCACAGAAAAGCTTGCACTTGCAGTAGATGAGAACTAACACAGAGACTCACAGCTGGACAATATGGAGAGACCGAGAAACTTTGGCACACTCAGGCCCAAATGGTGTATCTTATTATTTGGATACATATCCAAATGTTGGATGGGTGGGGATACAGAGAAGATGTGGGAGGAGTATGGGGATGGGAAACTATGATCAGAATACACTGTATTGAAAATCTTTTTAACAAAAAGTATATATAAAGAATGTTGAAGAAAAAGAAAACAGAGCAGAGAAAAATGCCACCATTTTAGAGATTAAATGTGATGCTTTCTTAAATCACCTGGGGACAGATTTCTGGATAGTAAATAATGACAGTCTACCCACTTTTAATTCTTGAAGCCATGTTTTTTGATTTTGTTGTTTTGTGTATTGAGTGTGTGTGTGTGCATGTTTGTGTGCATGTGTGTGTGTGTCATGTGTGTGTGTGTGTGTGTGTGTGTGTGTGTGTGTGTGTGTGTGTGTATGCATGATTACAGGTGCCAGGTCAATGTGCACACATGTGGAGATCACAGGTCAGAGAACCACTTTCAGGAGTTAATTCTACCCATCAACTATATGGGTCCTGGGATTGAACCCAGGTCATCAGGCTTGGCAGCAGATGCCCTTTACCCACTGAGCCATTCCTCCAGCCCACACTTTACTTCCAACAGCTGAAACTAAGTTGAGTATAGAAGTCTACAGAGTAGTTCCTTCATCGCACCTCTATCCTGCTATTCCCTTCTCAAGCCCTGATTTCTATGGTCAATCCATTTTATATACTCACATCTGAAGATTTGGAAGTAGGAACTGCAACTGAGAGAACATGCAGTATCTATCTTTCTGGGTCTGGGTTACCTCACTCAGTATGTTATTTTCTAGTTCTATCCATTTACTTTCAATTTTCCTGATTTCATTTTTCTTTACAACTAAATAGTTTCCCCTAGTGTATTTGTTCAAATTTCATTACCCATGCATCAGTCGAAGGACATTCAGGTTGTTTCCATTTCCTAACTAAGGTGAGAAGGGTATCAGTATCTGTAGAGTTGGAGTCTTTTGGACATGTGATAAGGAGTGGTATAGCTGGGTCATACAACAGATTTGTTTTTAGTGTTTTGAGGATTCTGTCTTGATTTCTAGAATGGCTGAACCAGCTTGCAGTTATTAACAGTGAATGAAGGTTCCCCTTCCCCACATCCCTGCCAGCATTTGATGTTCTTTGCTTTGTTGATCTTTAACATTCTGATGGGGTGGGGGGTTAGTGTTAGCATATATAGCATAGGGGACTTGGAATAAGGCTGGACTTTTAAGATAAAAGACTTCAAGTGACATGTCCTTGAGAACTCACCAAGGACCAGGACCTCTTTGATCTTGGGGCTGGGGGCAGGACATGCTCCCTGGGGTGCCCACCCTCCAGAGGTCTGTTGTCATTTCACGGCTCTCTGCAAAAAGCATCTGAATGACATGCCCTGAGGCACCTGCCCACATCTGCTGACGGCCTGTGAATTCTCCCCTCTGCAAAAAGCTTTTTTGAAAAAGACCAAGCCCCGGAACTAACTTTAAGAGTGCATAAAAGCTTCTGCCGACAGGTGAAGATATATAAGGCAGGATTCACATGAACATTGGGCGGGCTCTCTCTCCTGTACTCCCTGATTCACTCAAGGTTTTCCTCCACCGGCGAAAAAACACACATCACAATCTCATCGGAAAGTTTCACCCTCTGATGTTGACCCATTTCGTGTCTAAATCAGGACAGATTCTCCCTGAGATTCAGGAGTGCTCAGACGAGGAGCTCCAGGACTTCCGGCCTTTGCAGGCCATAAGCACCTGAATCGGTGAGCCATCTGGGAAACTTTCATGTGTTAATTGGTCTTAAGACCACAAGGGGACCAATGAAATTCAGAGACTTTAAGAGGCTTTAAAACTGAAAAATTTGTATGAAGACCAGCCAGCCATCAGGACCCACGCTCAGAGAAAAATATCCTTTTGAGAAACCTTAAGTTAATGTTAAATGTTTGTATTATAGATACTAAGAAGTTTTAGGTGTTAGGTTTCAGAGTTGGGGTTTGGGTTTAGGATTTAGGAATTTTAGAGACAATTGTTAGGTAATTGTTAATTATTGATAAATATATGTGTGATAAATAAAAATTTACTGTTATGGGGGGGAAGATGAAATCTCAGAGTTGGTTTGTATTTCCCTAATTGCTAAGGATGATGAACACTTTTTGAGCTATTAGCCTTTTTTTTTCTTTCCTAGATTGTGGGGAACCCAGTCTCAATGGATATGTCTGCATTACAACTCCTGTGTCTATGGATCAAAGAACATCATGGAAACGGGAGTAAAAAGATTATAAAAGCCAAAACAACAGTAAGTCTGTTGTTAGACTGCCTCTCCTAGAAATGGCTGAATAAACAATGTATAAACAAGGAAAATATCAATAGACATGCTAATTCAGTAGGTGGAGAAATCTCCTCCGGTCTCATTCCTAGACAAAGAACTGCAGGCAATGAACGATTGTTGAGGACACTTAGCCACATCCATGGGTGAGTCCCCCAGTTGGTTACCCCACACAACATGAAGAGGTCAGCCCTGAATCCATAAACAACAAAACCAGACTCAGGAGGTTGTGTGTGTATATAGGTATACATATATGTATGTAATGATAATAATCAAAAGAGAGACTAATCAAAATATCTAAATCAGTGTTTGAATTAAAAGTGAAAAATGCATTAGTCACAGCTGATGTGAACAAAGTCAAATGTGACTGATGGTCACCATGTTGACAAAACTATACCATAAAACCAAAGGAGACAGAGAAATGCTCTGTACAGTCTTAGCATTATACTGCAAGTCACTCCCTTTAGACCATCAGACATTCTATCTTAAGTAAAATGCTTTGAGGCAATTAACTTATCCTATACCTAGAAAGCAATCTGGATCATTTATCAAAAACCCATCTATAAGATCAAAATGGGTTCCCAGAATATGTCAGCTAGCATAACATGGTGCAGTTTCTAATTTCCTATGGACTTCTAGCTTCATTTCTGTTGCTGTGATGAATACTATGATCAGAAACAATTAAAGGAAGGAAAGGGTTTGTTTAAGCTTACAAGTTACAGTTCATTGTTAAGATAAGCCAGGGCAGAAACTTTGTATAGGAACACTGCTTTCTGCCTCACATACAGGTTCATGCTTAGCTAGCTATCTTATACTTCCCAGGAAATTTTGCCTGTGGTGGCTTAAATGAAAATGCTACCCCCATACACTCATAGGTTTGAATACTTGGTTCCCAATTGATGGAACTATCTTGAAAGGATTAGAAGGTGTGCCTTTGTTGAAGCAGGTATGTACTAGGGGTGGGCTTTGAGGTTTCAAAATCTCATGCCATTCCACAGTTAGCTTTCTCTCTGCCTTATGGTTGTGGATCACATGTGAGCTCTCAGCTACTGATCCATCTCCATGCCTGCCTGCCTGCTGCCATGCTTCCTAACATGATGGTCATGGACTCACCTTCTAAAACTGTAAGCCCCCAGTGAACTCTTTCTTCTATAAGTTGTCTTGGTCATGGGGGTGTTGAGCTTTTTTTCACAGCAGTATAATAGTAATTAGTACTAGGAGTGGGGTTTGCTGTGATAGTCCTGATCATGCTGCAAATCATGAACTTCCAGGAACACCGCAGTCACCACAAGTGGCAGGAATCCATGTGGCCTCTCTAAGGTAACCCTGGTCCAGCCATGCTGCCTGGGTCAGCCCGTTCTCCCAGCCTGTCTCTATTCCCTTGGGACAAACCACTATTGGGGCGCTGACCTATGTTTCTGCCTGTTCTGATTTCCATGGAACCAGAGCCCAGTCCCTTTCCCCATCTGATAGCACAACACCCACCTCATCCACCATGCTGATCTGAAACCTCTAGGAGTCTGAACCCTAAAACCCAAGATTGACCCCAAGATTGAAAACCAAACATCATTCTTCTGGTCCACAACCTGCCAGACTACAGTAACAGCAACTAAAGAACTAAACACATGCCCAACAAAGGTGTGACCAGATATTACAATAAAAAACAAAAAACAAAAAACACTACCAACATTGTAACTTCAAGAGCCTGTATCTCAAAAACACAAACAAGAACAACAAAGACAATATGTCGTCTCCAGAAACCAGGAAGGATCCCTATTGTAATATGTCTTGATAAAAAGCATTTTAGCTGAAGCACAAAACAAAAACTTCAAAATATCAAAATTATGAATATGTTCAAGGACCCTAAAGAGGATATAAATAAATGTTTCAACAAAGAACTGTAACAACACAAAAATTTTAATTAAATAATAAAAATAATTCAAAATACAGAAATAGAATTTACCAAAGAAATGAATCACCAAAGTCAAGTCATACTGAAATAAAATTAAAAAAAAAAAAAAAACTCAGGAAGCCAAACAAAAAAACTCAGAAGAAAGCCTCAACAACAAACTGAATGATGGGAAGTCAGGTCTTTAAGACAAGGAAGAAGACATGGATAAGTCGGTCAAAGAAAATGTTAAATCTCTAAAAATCTAGACATAAAACATCCAAGAAATCTGGGACAATATGAAAAGACAAAATTTGCAAATGATGGGTATACAGGAAGAAAAAGAAAGCCAGGTCAGAAAATATCCTTAACAAAGTCATAGAAGAAAATTTCCCAAATCTAAACAAAAACATGCTAAAATGGATGGGGGAAAGGTCACAAGCAGTCAACCCTACACAGAGAACTACAGGCAACTGAGGAATGCTGGGATCAGAAGAAATGGTCTTTCCCAGGGAAGAGCACCCTAACTGATTATCCAATACCAAATGGGTAGGTCTGAAAACATTCCTACAAATAACCCAAGAATGGAGAGAGGCCCCAAACAAGAACTCACTGCCACCATGTTCAAGATTAATATAGTGTCCATCTGTCTTTTAAATGTTTATCTTTACACCCATAGGTCAGTGCAGCTCTCACCCCTCATCAAAGAAGCTTCTTCTTGAAGCAGATTGAGACTATCAGAGAAATCCACAACTGGTGAAAATGTAGAGAGTAAGTGACCATGAAGTACCCAGCCCCACTTGGGGCATCTATAGCATAACACTCACACCTAAGGCTCTGGACCATGGCAGATGAGCAGAGAAAAGATTTCAAAGGAGCAGATGACTGCTACAAGGCAGTATCTTCTACATAGGAGAGGGATGCTGCACCCACGAGCTCTCAGCAAGACCTGCAAAGGCCACACCAATTAACATGCCAACAGGGGCACAGGAAAACTTTACAAAGCCCCAACCCCTACATGAAAAATTCCAAGCTGTCGATGGCTGGGAAGGCAGGAAAGCCAGCTGTTTTGGGGGACAAGACTAAGTACTCAGCCCTAAACATATATATATATATCCAGCAACACTAGCTGGACTCAGTAGGAGACATATATATAGATCCATAATATATAAATACACACACGCGCGCACGCACAAACACACACTAATTATAATCGAGGCATAGATTTGAGAGGAAGTGAGAGTGGGAACAAAGAGGACTTGGAGAAAGAAAGGGACAGAAACAATGCAATACTGGGTAGTCATGTGTCAAATCCTCAGCCCCAGTGAAACCCACTTGAGTACACAAATAAAATGGCATAAAAGTAGACGTACATGTGCTGGATAGTTTTAAGTCACCTTGACACAATCTAAAGTGGTCTGAAAGGAAGGAACCCAATTAAGAGAATGTTTCCGTAAGATCAGGCTGCAGACAAGCCTGTAGGGCAGTTTCTTAATTAGTGATTGATGGGGGAGGGCCCAGCCATTGTGGGTGGTGCCAACCCTCTGTAAGAAAGCAAGGCTGAGCAAGCCACGAAGAGCAAGTTAATAAGCAGCACCCCTCCATGGGGCCCCTGCATCAGCTCCTGCCTCCAGGTTCCTGCCAGGTTTGAGTTCCTGGCCTGACTTCCTCGGGTGATGAACTGTGCAATGTAGAAACATAAGCAAATAAGCCCTTTCCTCCTCAAGTTGCTTTCATCATGATGTTTCACCACAGCAATAGTAATCCTAATGAAGACAGAGGATGAGTTGGAAAGAAAAAGGGTTAGTGCAAGTCAGACCAGACAGGGTAATGGGGGTCAGAGGGAGCAAGGTAAGCTCAAAATACATACATGTGTGTGTATGTGTGTTATAATTATGATATAATCATAATGAAGTCTATTGTTTGATATCATTAGCATATGCTAATTAAAAAACAAAAAACAAAAGGTACTGCCTATTTTCCTAATGGATACTAGATAACAGGCTTAAGTGAACTTATTTAGGAAAACAAACTCTAAATACTATGCAACAAATTTTTATATATTAATTTTGAAGCCTTCTAAACATGACAATAATATTCTTTCTCAACTTAATTTTTTTATGTTCTATTTGTCATCTAGTATTGTCAGGGAGTAGATAGTGGAGTTGTATGGTCAACCAGTTAACATGGACTTGGGAGTCAGAATTAAACCTGAATTCTGGTGCTACCATCCACATAACTTCAGGAACCCTCTCTAAGTTACACTGTTTAGTAGAGAGACAAACACCTAAACAAGGTAGCTACAATCAAAATGAGACAACAGTATCTGAAATGCAAGGCACAGAGCCAGGTTCATAATTATTCAGTTCACAGTAGCTGCTATTTCATACATAAACACATTAAAAAAAATCTGGAAGTTCTGAAAAAGCATCCTAATTCTACTAACTATCAAACAAACATGTAGATCATTATAACTTATACCCATATGAAAGCTTATGTATATAATTAATATATCTATATATATTATGTAATTTTATCATTTTAAACATAACTTATAACAAAGACCCAATGAGTTCTCATGGGGTGACAATCCAAGATATATTCATTATTTTTAAAAAAAAAAGGTTCAAGGATATTTTTTTGACTGATCTCCTTTTACTGATTACAACTTTAAACAATTTACATTTTATATCATATTAGAGTTTTGAACTACACCATGTTACTGGAGCTTTCAGGGTGTAAGTGTATGTAATGCAGAAGCCACAGCATATAAAAACTTGAAATGTAGTATAAAATCTCTTACTAAATAGACTGGAAAATTGTCAGAATATTACCTCTGCTGGAAGACTTTTATTTAGTTGTGTGCACATGTGTTACAGATACAGTGTTGGCCCACAAAAAAAAAAAAAAAAAATTGCTACACCTTGATTTTCAGCTGAGTTCATAGTCTCAGTACTTGCTGCTGCCCTTAGTATCACCATAAGGTGTCCTCCATCAAGGATATTTTTATTTGATTGGCTGATGTGGGATATTTATTTTGGTTATTTTGTTTACTTTGGTTTTTAAGACAGGCCCTCACTAGTAGTTCAGGTTGACCCTGAACTTGTAATCTTTCTGTCTCAGCTTCCTGAATGCTGGGATTACAAATATACAACATTATGACTGGCTTTGTACCAAAGCCTTTGAGGAGAAATCTCGTTCCTCCACACCATCCCATTCCCTCAAATCTTTCTTCTTGTAAGACTAAGGTATATAAGCATGTTGTGGGTATGTGATCCAATAGCTGGACTGTCACTCAAACCTGACTTCTCAGCATGTACACAATCACCATAAAACTCAATCTACTTTATATTAAAACAAGTTATGTAATAAACCTAGAGTTACCTACTTCAAAATATTCTCCAATACCTGTATTATGTCTTGCAATATATCCAAGTGCCCAGGCTGCAGCCTCCTTCACTCCAGGGTCAAAATCCTCTAAGCATATCACCAATGTGTCCAGGGCTCCACAGTCAACTATAGCCTGCGCCAGCTGAGGAGAATGTTTACCAACTGCTCTCAGCACAAAGGCAGCTGCTTTCTTGTAGAAACGCTACCGGGGAAAAGAGAAAAATGGTAAGTGTGTTTAAAATTACATATTCAAATATCTTACACTTAAGTATGCATTTGGAAATTGAAAAAAATCTAATATAAACATCATTCTTTCCATAATTTCACAAAATAATGAGATCTCATGATACTGACAGGTATTATTTAAGTCACAGAACACTTAGATTGCTCAAATATATCACTGTACTCTGTCAATGATTCATTTCCATTTATGTGAAGTTTAACTATATTAGGGGACTTATCACTCTCAATGACTTGTGATTCGTTATTTCTGTAAGTAGGGTGGAGTATTAGACTCATGGGATGAAACTGAAAAGCTCTCTACATCAAAAAGCACCATAGTTGGAGTTTAGAACCAGCATTCTTTCTAGATATGGCTTACTTCACTCAGGATGATTTTTTTTCTAGTTCCATCTATTTGCCTGCAAATTTCATGATGTCATTGTTTTTTAACAGCTGAGCAATATTCCATTGTGTACATATACCACATTTTCTTCATCCATTCTTTGGTTGAGGGACATCTAGATTGTTTCCAGTTTCTGGCTATTATGAATAAATGCTGCTTTGGATCCATAAACAAGACCCATCATTTTGCTGCATATAAGAAACGCATCTCACTAACAAAGATAGATGCTTCCTCAGAGTAAAGGCTGGGAAAAGGTTTTCCAAGCAAATGGACCCAGGAAGCAAGCTGGAGTAGCCATCTTAATATCAAACAAAATAGACTTCCAACTGAAGCTAATCAAAAAAGATAGAGAAGAGAATTACATACTCGTTAAAGGAAATATTCATCAAGAGGACATCTCAGTATGGAATATCTATGCCCCAAATACAAAGGCACCTACATTTGTAAAAGAAACTCTTCTAAAGCTTAAATCACACATCAATCCCTACACATTTGTAATGGGAGATTTCAACACCCCACTCAAAACAATGGACAGGTCATCAAGACAGAAACCAAACAGAGAAATAATGAGTCTAACAGAGGTCATAAACCAAATAAACCTAACAGATATCTACAGAACGTTTCACCCAAACACAAAAGAATCTTCTCAGCACTGCACGGAACCTTCTCCATAATCGACCATATATATAGTTGGACACAAAGCAAGCCTCAACAGATACAAGAAAATTGAAATAATCCCTTGTGTCTTATCAGACCACCATGGAATAAAGCTGGACTTCAACAAAAACAGAAATAACAGAAAGCCTACACATTCATGGAAACTGAACAATGCTTTACAGGATGACTACTGAGTCAGGGAACAAATAAAGAAGGAAATCAAAGACTTCCTAAAATCCAGTGAAAATGAAGGCACAACATACCCAAACCTATGGGACACAATGAAAGCTGTGCTAAGAGGAAAGTTCATAGCACTAAGTGCCTTCCAAAAGAAATTGTGACAGCTCATATTAGCGAATTAACAGCTGAACTGAAATAATTGGTAAAAAAAAAAAAAAAAAAAAAAAAAAGAAGCAAACACTCCCAAGAGGAGCAGAAGGCAGGAAATCATCAAACTTAGGGCTGAAATCAACAACTTAGAAACAAAAAAAAAAAAAACCGATACAAAGAATCAATGAAACCAAGAGTTGGTTCTTTGAGAAAATCAACAAAATAGACAAACCCTTAGCCAATTTAACTCAAAGGGAGTGGGGAAAAAAACAAAATCAGAAATGAAAAGGGAGAAATAACAACAGACATTGAGGAAATCCAGAGAATCTTTAGATCCTACTTTAAAAACCTGCACTCCACCAAATTTGAAAACCTACATGAAATGGACAACTTTCTTGATAGATTCCACCTTCCGAAGTTAAATCAAGATCAGGTCAACAGATTAAACAGCCCTATAACTCCTAAGGAAATATAAACAGTCATTAAAAATCTCCCAACCAATTGTGTTCGCAGCCGTCGCTGCGCCACCGCCGCTCTCCAACGCCAGCTCGGCCTCTCGCTTGCCGAGCTCCAGCCGAAGGAGAAGGGGGGTAAGTAAGGAGGTGCCCATAGCATGGCTCGTACAAAGCAGACTGCCCGCAAATCCACCGGTGGTAAAGCACCCAGGAAACAACTGGCTACAAAAGCCGCTCGCAAGAGTGCGCCCTCTACTGGAGCGGTGAAGAAACCTCATCGTTACAGGCCTGGTACTGTGGCACTCCGTGAAATCAGACGCTATCGGAAGTCCACTGAACTTCTGATTCGCAAGCTCCCCTTCCAGCGTCTGGTGCGAGAAATTGCTCAGGGCTTCAAAACAGATCTGCGCTTCCAGAGTGCAGCTACTGGTGCTTTGCAGGAGGCAAGTGAGGCCTATCTGGTTGGCCTTTTTGAAGATACCAACCTGTGTGCTATCCATGCCAAACGTGTAACAATTATGCCAAAAGATATCCAGCTAGCACGCCGCATACGCGGAGAACGTGCTTAAGAGTCCGCTATGAGGGGAAACATTTCATTCTCAAAAAAAAATTTTTTCCCTCTTCTTCCTGTTATCAGTAGTTCTGAATGTTAGATATTTTTTCCATGGGGTCAAAGTCTATGATTGCAAGTGGAATAATAGGGGACAGAAATCAGGTATTGGCAGTTTTTCCATTTTCATTTGTGTGTGAATTTTTAATATAAAATGCAAGATGTAAAGCATTAATGCAAGCAAGTGAACACATTTCAACAGTTCAACTTTATAACAATTATAAATAAACCTGTTAAAATTTTCTGGAAAAAAAAATCTCCCAACCAAAAAAAAGCCCAGGGCCAGATGGTTTCAGCACAGAATTCTACCAGACCTTCAAAGATAACCTAATAACAATACTCTTCTAACTCTTCCACAAAATAGAATCAGAAGGAACACTGCCAAACACTCTATGAGGCCACAGTCACTCTGATTCCTAAACCACACAAAGACTCAACAAACAAAGAGAACTTCAGACCAATCTCCCTGATAAACATAGATGCAAAAATACTTAATAAAATACTGGCAAACTGAATCCAAGAACACATCAAAAGTATCATACAGCATGATCAAGTAGGCTTCATCCCAGGAATGCAGAGATGGTTCAACATACAAAATTCCATCAACGTAATTCACCATATAAACAAGTTGAAAGAGAAAAAACACATGATCATCTCACTAGATGCTGAAAAAACATTTAACAAAATCCAACACCCCTTCATGCTAAAAGTCCTGGAAAGAACAAACATACAAGGACCATACCTAAAAATAATAAAGGCCCTATACAGCAAGCCAGTAGTCAACATTAAATTAAATGGAGAGAAACTTGAAGCATTTCCTCTAAATTCAGGGACAAGACAAAAATGTCCACTTTCGCCATAACTCTTCAACATAGTACTTGAAGTTTCTGCTAGAGCAATAAGACAGCTAAAGGAGATCAAGGGGATACAAATTGGAAATGAAGAAGTCAAATTATCCCTATTTGCAGACGATATGATAGTATACATAAGCGACCCCAAAAATTCCACCAGAGAACCATTACAGCTGATAAACACCTTCAGCAAGGTGGCTGGATACAAAATTAATTCAAAAAAATCAGAAGCCCTTCTTTATACAACAAATAAAGGGGCTGAGAAAGAAATCAGGGAAACAACACCCTTCACAATAGCCACAAACAATATAAAATACCTGGGGGTAACTCTAACCAAGCAAGTGAAAGACCTGTATGAAAAGAACTTCAAGTCCCTGAAGAAAGAAATTGAAGAGGCCAGCAGAAGATGGAAAGATCTCCCATGCTCATAGATAGTAGGATCAACATAATAAAAATGGCCATCCTACCAAAAGCTATATAGAGATTCAATGCAATTCCTATCAAAATACCAACACAATTCTTTATAGACCTGGAAAAGGCAATTCTCAACTTCATATGGAATAACAAAAAACCCAGAATAGCTAAATCAATCCTGTACAGTAAAAAAAAAAAAACATCTGGAGGTATCACCATCCCAGATTTCAAGCTGTACTACAGAGCAATAGTAATTAAAAACAGCATGGTACTGGTAGAAACAGACCAGTGGATCAATGGAATCGAATTGAAGACCCAGAAATGAAGCCACACACCTATGGTGATCTAATTTTTTACAAAGAAGCCAAAACCATACAATGGAAAAAGTACAGCATCTTCAACAAATGGTGCTGGGTCCAACTGGATATCCACATGTAAAAGAATGAAATTAGAACCATATTTATCACCTTGTAAAAAATTTAAGTCCAAGTGGATCAAAGACCTTAACATAAGGCCAGACACAATAAATCTACTAGAAGAGAAAGTGGGGAAAACCCTCAAACTCATCAGCACAGATGACAACTTCCTGAATAAAACACCTACAGCTCAGGATCTAAGACCAACAATCAATAAATGGGACCTCATGAAACTGAAAAGCTTCTGTAAGGCAAAAGACACTGTCATTTGAACAAAACAGCAGCCTACAGATTGGGAAAAAATCTTCACCAACCCCACATCTGACAGAGGGCTAATATCCATAATTTACAAAGAACTCAAGAAATTCAATGCCAAGAAACCAAATAATCAAATCAAAAAATGGGGAAGAAGAAGAGAAAGTGGGAAAAACCCTCAAATTCATCAGCACAGGTGACAGCTTCCTGAACAGAACACCAACAACTCAGGACCTAAGACCAACAATCAATAAATGGGACCTCATGAAACTGAAAAGCTTCTATAAGGCAAAAGACACTGTCATTCGAACAAAATGGCAGCCTACAGATTGGGAAAAAATCTTCACCAACTCCACATCTGACAGAGGGCTAATATCCAAAATTTACAAAGAACTCAAGAAATTCAATGCCAAGAAACAAAATAATCCAATCAAAAAATGGGGGACGGAGCTAAATAGAGAATTCACAAAGGAGGAATCCCTAATGGCTAAGAGACACTTGAAGAAATGCTCAACATTCTTAATCATCAGAGAAATGCAACTCAAGACGACTCTGAGATTCCATCTCACACCTGTCAGAATGGCTAAGATCAAAAGCTCAAATGACATCACATGCTGGTGAGGGTGTGAACATAAAAGCATCTCCACTTGGAGATGTCTGCATTAGTGACAAGCTTGTCACTGGGCAAGAAAAAAAAAAAACCTTGCTTCAACTATAGACAGAATGCTGTCTGAAAAGGACAAAACTTGGAAGCAGCTAAGTCAACAGCCTAGCTCTGCCAAGACAGGGTAGGCAAGTCCTTCATAATTCCTACTTTACAATTAATGTCTGTCAGAGATACTGGGCCCAAAGGCTGAAGATGGATGATCCAATGTTACAGAGAAAAATTGGGGATTGTTCAGGCAGCCACTTGTCTGTCATTTCTTCGTTTTGGAAGCTGCTGGCTCTGCACTTCCTGTTTACTCAGATATATTTATCCTTCTCAGTTCTCTGATGTAGTTGAAGACTAGATAATTGTAGTCTCAAGTTAAGTTTTAAGTTGTTTAGGAATTAAAAGGACATTCTAGGTCTAAGAAGATGTTTTTAAGTTGATAATGCAAGTTAGAATGGAAACTGACTTAGGTACACAGCTTTAAACTCATCAAGACAGATAATAAAATATTATTGTTAGTTATCAAATACATATGGACTGGACATTTGGAATGTATGTTATTCCTTATAATTTTCATAATTGTTGCCTAATTGTTCTTAATGTTTAGTATTGTATTTATTGTTATAAGAAAAAGAACCTTTTATTGGACTAAAAGGGGGAAATTTGGGGAAGGGGAAGATACCCCTTAAATTAAAAAAAAAGAGGATAAGAGTGAGAATGGGAAGAGGGTAGGAGGGTAGAACCAGAAGGGAAGGAGGGGGAGCTGTGATTGAGATGTAACTTGAAGAAATAAATAAATGTTGGAAAAAAAAAGAGTTTCTCAGCCATTTGAGATTCCTTTATTGAGAATTCTCTGTTTAAATCTGTACCTCACTTTTATTTGGATTATTTGGTTTTTTGATATCTGATTTCTTGAGTTCTTTATATACTTTGAATATTAGCCTGCTATCGGATGTAGTTTGGTAAAGAACTTCTCCCATTCTGTAGCTGCCATTTGGTCCTATTGATGGTGTCCTGGCTGCCATTTGGTCCTATTGATGGTGTCTTTGCTGCCATTTGGTCCTGTTGATGGTGTCCTGGCTGCCATTTGGTCCTGTTGATGGTGTCCTGGCTGCCATTTGGTCCTGTTGATGGCGTCCTTGCTTTACAGAAGCTTTCCAGTTTCATGAGGTCCTATTTATTAATTGTTGATTTTAGTGCCTGAGCTGTTGTTGTTCTGTTCAGGAATTTATCTCCTGTGCCAATGCATTCAAGGCTATTCCCCATTTTCTCTTCAGTCAGGTTCAGTGTATCTGGTTTTATGTTGAGGTCTTTTTTTTTTTCATGTGCATTGGTATTTTGTCTGCATGTATGTCTATGTGAGGGTGTCAGAGCCTCTGGAACTGGAGTTACAGATATTTGTGAGTCACACGTGGGTTCTGGGAATTGAACTCAGGTTCTCTGGAAGAGCAGCCAGTGCCCTTAACCTCTGAGCCATCTCTCCAGCCCTCATGTTGAGGTCTTTGATCTACCTTGACTTAAGCTTTGTACAGGGTAATAGATACAGACTTATTTGCATTCTTCCACATCTGACATCCAATTAGATCACTCCATTTGTTGAAGATGGTGTCTTCTTTCCATTGTATAATTTTGGCTTCTTTATCAAAAACCAGGTGTCCATAGGTAAATGGATTTATATCTGGGTCTTTAATAATTCCATTGATCAACCTGTCTGTTTTTATGTCAATACGATGTAGTTTTTATTACTATAGCTCTGTAGTACAGCTTAGAAACAGGAATGGAAACAGGAGGGATCAGGTGGGGAGAAGATAGCAGGAGAGAGTACAGGGAGAGACAACTGGAATTGGGGATACAATTTGGGGACAAAGTAGAAACCTAGTGCAATGGAAACTCCTAGGTATCTATTAGGGCAACCCTAGCTAAGACTTCTTATAATGGGGGATACAGAACCTGAACCAGCCATCTCCTAGCTAAGACTTCCAGGGACACCAACCTGGCCACAAAACCTTAGACCTACAATTTGTCCTGCCAGCATGATGTGCTAAAGTAAAGGTGGCATAGAAATTGTGAGAGTGGCCAACCAATGACTGGTCCATCTTGAGACCCATGCCCACGAGAAGAAGCCCACCCCTGACACTGTATGGAGGGCCAGAAACCAGAAGCCAGATATACCAGAGATCTATGATAGAACCACACACGACTAGTTAAAAAAAAAGGCAATGAAATGATGCCTAATGATGTTCTGCTATACTCATAGATTGATACCTAACCCAACTGTTATCAGAAAGGCTTCATCCAGCAACTATCACCCAGGGATAAATGGTATATGAGACCAGGAGAATTAAATGAAGAGAGAGACGAGAGGTCAGCATAAAGGAGGAACTATAGGGAGGGATAACTAACACAAATTTGGAAAATCTGTTTCAAAGCCTACTACTGTATATACACACATATAAAAAGAGTTTAAATGGAGTTAGTATGTAATGAGAGAGACAATGACCCAATTAGACATTATATGTTACCAAATAAAACTCCCAATACCAGAAATGGGACACACAATTTTGAGTCATTGGCCAGAGGGGCCACATAGATCCTCCAAAATTACAGGCTATATAAAATGCTATTGGCTACCTTCCACAATCTAATGGTAATTAAAGTCTAGTGGAAACTTCACCCCTACTGACTTGCATTCATCCAGAAGTGCTATACTTGGAGGAGAAAAGTAATCAATCTCACCTAGCTACAAAACTTGCAAGCAATAATGACATCCTGCCTACAAGGTATGCCCATTTGTACAACAGTCACATGAATGTTATGGGAGTAACCAAACACTTTTTATTGGGTTTAAGGCCCAGTCCATGAGAAGAATACTGATACCTGACACTATTAATGAAGCCAAGACCTGAGACTAGATATGTGTGAACAGAAATTCCTGAAAAAAAAAAAAAAAAGCTGTTTCTGGCTGTGAACAAAAAACTCCTAGAAGGAAGCTGTGTCTGCAGAGACTGATGGACTGACTGGGCTCTCAGTACCGTGAGAGACTGGAATTTTGCAGATTCAGAGCCTAATTACTTTATCTTGGGCAAGTTGCAGCCTTATGGAACAGTCATTCTTTGCCCCATTCTGTATCTGAAATAGCATCTTGTAATAATAATTAAATACTTCAGAGGGGGTGGGGAATAAAAAAAAACTCTTAAAAGTTATCTTAGTCTCTGTTCTTTTTCTGTGAAGACACCATATCAATCAACTCTCATGAAAATAATCATTTAATTGGGGGTTTGCTTACAGCTTCAGAACCTTAGCAGAGAGCATGACATCAGGCAGGTGAGCATTGGAGCAGCAGATGAGAGCTAAAAGAGAGAAACAGAGAGACACTGGGCCTGGCTTGGGCTTTTGAAACCTAAAATCCCACCCCCATTGGCACAAGTGACCCACTTCCTCCAACAAGGCCACACCTCCTAATTCTTCTCAAGTAGTGCCATTCCATGATGACAAAGCATTTCAAATATATGAGCCTATGGGGGCCATTCTTATTCAGACCTCCACAGAAGCTACTAACTTAGCAGAACACTGGCTTCTGCAAATCCCAGAGCTAAGAATACTGTTAGATAGCATCTTAGACCTACAGAATAGCTTCCCACATCTCGTATCTGCTTCTTGTGTACCCACCAATACATTTTAAATTTGTCTTAATATGACTTTCTTTGTTTCATAAAACTATACAAACACTGTGAAACTTCTATGCTGAAACATGGAATTTGGGGTAACCTAAATGAGAGCTTTATTTTTTATGTTAACATATGTCATGGACCATAGAGGGAAAATCTACTACTATCATTCTCCTAAATGAACATAGCAATAAAATGACACCTCAAGGTTCAGGGGTCTATATGGAAGAGTATTAAGAAGGTTTCAAAAGCCAGAGGTGGTAGGTGACTTCAAGGAAACAGCATTTTCCAAATACAAAAGGACTGTTGGACATGTGAACTCACAGAAAGTGTGACATTATGAACAACATATACATGTTCATATGCTCACATATATGTGTTCATAAGCTCAACATATATATGTTCATAAGCTCAAGCCAAACAAAATCTAAGAATGGAGAAAGAGAAGTGAGTATAGCATCCCACCCCAGACAAGAATCTAATTTGAAATTGGTACCTGCTGAGAGTGGAAAACCAGTTTTCTTCAATAGAGTGATACTGGGTACATCAACTACATTCCAGGGCAGGCCCCAAGCTCACGAGTATTTAGACAACACAAATTAGACTCATTGGCTTTTGTGTGCTTTTGTTTAGTTTTAGATTGGTTTGGGCTTCAGTTATTAAGAAACAAGAAAAGCAATAAAGAGAGAAAGGAAGAGCAGGAATAAAGAGAAAAGAAGGAGAGCAAGGAAGAAGGGATGAAAGAAAGAAAAAAGGAAGGAAGGAAGGAAGAGGGAGGGAAGAATGGAGGGAGAGAGGGAAGGAGGGGAGGGAAGAAGGGGGAGGGAGGACAGACATGACATTGGATGAGCAAAGAAGTGGGGAGGATCTGGGAGGAACTGAAGTGGGGGAAAGAATATGATCTTTGTATTTAATACATTGTATTAAATTCTCCCAAAACATAAAAAAACAGGAAAGGAAAAAGTCAAATTATCCCTATTAACAAATGGAATAATTCTATACTTAAAAGTCCCCAATGATGACACCAAAAAACTGTTAAACTTAATAAAATAGTTGCAATAAAATTTCAGTATACAAAAATTAGTAACTTTCACATATATATAAGTAAGGAATTTGCTGAGAAAATATAGAATAAATATTTCATTCACAGTAGCTTCAAAAAATAAAAAAAATGAAAGTACCTAGGAATAAACCTAACAAAGGAAGTAAAAGGCCTCTATACTAAAAACTTTAAGATGCTGAAAAAAAAACTTAAATAAAATACTGCAAGACAGAAAGACATTTTATAACCCAAGAAATTAGAAATCCCCCCCCCCCCAGGAATCTCCTGCCGAGAGAGGAATTGGTTGAAGCTTTAGGAGCATCCTGAGAAGGAACTTACCTACAAGAGAAATATTGAAAACTTGTCTTCTGGAAAAAGGTTTGAAACTTTAGACGACTCTACCGGAAGGACTGTCCATGTACAGACACTTAGAGCTGAAATAGTGGTAGGTAGAGGACCTCACCTTGACAGACCTCTTGCTTTCTTTCTATGTAAAGGCTACCCTCATGTCAAGACCCTGAAGAGAGATGGGGAGTCTCTGTTTTTCTCTGTTCCTGTTCCCATGTGGCCACATGGAATAAATCTCCTTTTGCTACTTTTAACTATTAGTTTGACTCCTTTAGCTGGTTTACTGGGGGCAGGTGACTGAACCTGACATGTTGGGACACCTAAGTCCAATGATATAACCACTTAATGTGTGACAAAAGGTGCCAAAATGTACAGGGGGAAAAAGAACACCTAATTCAACAAATAGCCCTGGGAAAACTGAATAATCTCCTAGAGAGAATTAAATTGATCTATATCTCTCCCCCTTCACATACACACAAAAATCCAAAGTGGACTTAAGACCTTACTTTAAAATGTGAAACACTGAATGTTCTAGAAGAAAACGTAGGGAATACATTTTAGGATAGGCAAGAATTTCTTGACCAGAACTCCAATAGTATAGGTCATAGCCCTAAGAATAACAAATGAGAATACATGAAACTAAAAGTTTTGGCATGTGAGAAACAGTCTTTTCTATGAATTATACCTACCACATCAAGGGACAGCAATACATGCCCACCCCCATTGTGTGGTTCTTTGTCCATGCCTGTTTGTCCAATGCCCGGATGACAGGTATCCCTGATATTTAACTATCATATCCTTCCTCTTTGTGCCCCTTATGAATTAAACAACTGTGTCAGGTTGTGAGATCGAACTCCCAATGGGGTGAGACATGGCCACCATGCTATGTTGGGATAAGAACAGGTTTGGGGGAAGAGAATGAAGGTCATTCACTGTGGTTAGCTCTGACACTGCCTTGTATCACGTGGTCTCCAGGCAGTTGCTTTTCTAACTGGGTAAAAGCACCACACAAGGCTACTAAGGTTTTATTATTTTTTTCCTTTATTTTTTATTTCTTCAAGTTACACCTCAATCGCAGTCCCCTCCCTATTCCCTGCTCCAGTCCCACCCTCCCACCCTCATCCCCCATCCTCTTCCCTTTTTTTTCTTTTAAGTTTAAGGTATATCTTATTTCCCCCTACAGCTTCCCCTTTCAGTCCAACAAATGGCTCTTTCTCTTATAATAATAAATACAATACAGTAAAACAGAGGTAATTAGGCCACAGTTATGAGGGTTATATGGCTTAACGTACATTCCCAATGTCCAGTCCATATGTATTTGGTACCTGACTTTAACATTCTACTATCTAACCATCTCCATGAGTTTAAAGTTCTATATCTGACTCAACATTCATACTAACTTGCAACACAATTTTAAAAGTATCTTCTTAGATCTATAACACTCTCTTGAGTCCTAAACAACTCAAAATTTAATTATGAGACTCTAGCTATCTGTTCTTCAACCACCTCAGAGACCTGAGAGGGATAAATATATCTGATTTTATAGGAAGTACAGGGCCTACAGCTTCCCAAACTAAGAAATGACATACCAGTGGCTGCCTGGACAGTTCCCATTTTCTCTCCATACATTACAGCATCGATCTTCAGTCATTTGGCCCCATTTCTCTGACAGACATTGACTGTAGAGCTGGGGTTATGAAGGACTTACCTACCCTGTCTTGGCAGAGCTAGGCTGCCGACTTACCTGCTTCCAGGTTTTGTCCTTTTTGGACAGCATTCTGTCTACAGTTGGAGCAAGGGGCTTTTCCTACCAAGAGATAGGCTTGCCACTAATTCAATCATCTCCCACTGGAGATTCTTTGATGCTCATCTTCTACTTGGAGGAGAATAGGGGGTGCTGTCAGGAGTTGATATATCTTGATATAAAAAAGTCTAAAGTTACAAAAACATCTTTGAATGCCATATTCTGCAGATCTCTTGAGGTTTTTGAAGAGGTTTTAAATCAAGATGAACTATTTTTTAAAAGTTGACTTCTAAGGGACTTAAGATTCCCTCACACACAGAGCATCACAGATCTATCTGATCTCAGCCTACACCAAGCATGGATGGGACAAAATATCATCAAAGTCACTTTCTCTTTACATACACGCACATACACACATATATGTAAATTTTTTTTAAAGAAAAGGGGTACTTAATCTGTGAGACACATGGATCCTAGAAGTCCTTGTGCTCTGATGGGTTTGGTTGTTTGTTTGGTTTTTTTTTCTCAAGAAGCTAAGCTCAAACAAAAAGAAGCCATGTGGCTTTGTCATCATCTTGGCTGGTGATCCCATTAAGACAGTAGCCATCATGTAATATGACCACCATCTTGGCTATTGATATCAAGATGACAAAGGCCAAATGACTTCCTTGACACTTTGATTAATACAACCACAGCATCAACCAAAATGGTAGCACCTCTGAAAGTTCCCAGTACTACTGAGCCCTCCAAGGATAGCCACACCCCTAGAATGTCCTGAACACAGGCCTTCGGTCACGTATCACAGCCCTCTTCGCCTTTCCTGGATGCCTAATGAAATCACAAAAGTGTGAGAGCCAGAGGAGTCTCTGCTTTCAAGTGATAAAATCACTGCATTTTACATATTGAGCTAAGGAAGTAACAGCAGAACTTCATGGAGGGACTTTTTTTTAAATCCTGTTACATGTGGTTTATATATTTTTACTAGTTTTTTTTTTTTTTGTTTGGAGGTATGTTGTTGTGTTTTTGGTTTTTCAAGACAGGGTTACTCTGTGTAATCCTGGCTGTCCTGGAACTCACTCTGTAGACCAGGCTGGCCTTGAACTCACAGAGATCCGCCTGCCTCTGCCTCCCAAGTGCTGGGATTAAAGGTGTGCACCACCACTCCCAGCAATTACAGACAGCGGTGAACTGTCAAGTGGGTGCAGGGATTTGAACCTAGGTCCTTTGGAAGAGCAGTCAGTGCTCCTTACTAGTTTTTAGAGGAGAGTTAACATTTGCCTAATCATGTACCTCTAACACTAGAGCCAGCAACTAATCAGGGCTAACACTTCAGATGGCAAGACCTGGGAAGCTCATATGAGTTTGCAGTCTCTAGTAACAATAAATTGTTGTAATAAGTGAATGGCAATTGTTTGGTATGGTAGTCTCTATCCACAAGACTCTGGACAGGCCCCTAACACAAGGAATAAATTTATTCTGCCTATCTCTTTAGGCTTAAAATAAGATCACCTATTTATTTGCAGATTATATGCTCTTATAAATAAAAGAAAGTAAAGAATCCACCAGAAAACTCCTACAAATAAGAAACACTTTGAGCAAAGTTGAGCTTACAAAACTAACACAGAAATCAGTAGCTTCCTATGTACATGTGACAAATATACCAAAAGAGCAGGGAAGCGATTTCATATGCAATTGCATCAAAAAAATACCTTAGAATAAATCTAAGGAAATAAAAGACTTGTATAACTAAAACTTTAAGACAATGAAGAAAGAAAATGCAGAAGACACAATATGGGAACCCCTTAATATTGTGAAAATGGCCCTCCTACCAATAGCAATTTACAGATTCAATATAATATGCATCAAAATTCCAAAGCAACTCTTCAAAGAAATTGAAAAAAAATCTTAAATTTCATTTGGAAATAGAAAAAAAAAATCTGGGCAGACAAAATAATCCCAAACAATTTAAAAAAAAAAAAACTGCTGGAGGCATTATCTTCACCATCCCTGACTTTGTGTTATACTACAGGACTAACATACTTAAAACAGCATAAAAATAGACTCATTGATCAATTCTGAACAACTCTATTAAGAACTGAGGACCTGGGTACAGTCCACATAACTATAGTAACATGAATTTTCAGAGCATCATGAACACATGGTGCTGGTCAAACTGCACACAGAAGACTATATCTCTCAACTCCAAGTGAACTAAGAACCTCAACATAAACCTGATATCCTGAATCTGAGAGAGGATAAAATGGGAAATCCACTTGAACCCATATGAATAGGGAAGGACTTTCTGAACAAGACTTCAGTAGCACATGCATTAAGACCAACAAATGACAAACAGGACTGCATGAAACTAAAAAGCTGCACAGAAAAGGACACCATCACTCAAGTAAAGAGGAAGGCTACAGAATGGGAAAAAAAAATCTTCACCAGCTGTCTTAGTCACTGTCCTAGTGCTGTGAAGAGAACTATGACCACAGCAACTCTTATAAAAGAAAGCATTTAATTGTGGACTTGTTTACACTTTCAAAGGTTTAGTCCATTATCATCATGGTATGGAGCATGGTGGCATGCAACCAGGGTAAGAGAAGTAGCTGAAAGTTACATCCTGATCCATAGTCAGAGGAGATGAAGAGAGAGGGATAGAGGGAGGGAGGAAGAGAGAGAAAGAGACACAGAGAGATTCCCCACAGATTGGAAAAAGATCTTCACCAAACCTACATTCAATAGAGGGATAATACCCAAAATATATAGAGAACTCAAAAAAGTAAACATCAACAAATCAAATAATCCAATTTTTAAAATGGGGTACAAAGCTAAATCAAGAATTCTCAACAGAATCTCGAATGGCTGAGAAGCACTTAAAGAGATGCTCAACATCTTTGGTCATCAGGGAAAGGCAAATCAAAACAACTCTGAGATTCCAACTCACACCAGTGAGAATGGCTAAGCACAAAAACTCAAGGGACAGCACATGCTATCAAGTATGTGAAGAAAGAAGAATGCTCCTCCATTGCTGGTGAGAGTGCAAAGTTGTACAACCACTTTGGAAATCAATATGGCAGTTTCTCAGAAAATTAGGAATAGTTCTACCTCAAGACCCAGCTATATCACTCCTGGGCATATACCCAAAAGATGCCCCACCATACTACAAGGACACTTGCTCAACTATGTTCATAGCATCTTTATTCATAATAGCCAGAAACTGCAAACAACCTAGATGCCCCTCAACTGAAGAATGGATAAAGAAAATGTGGTACATTTACACAATGGAATGCTATTCAGCTAATAAAAACAAGGACATCAAGAATTTTTCAGACAAATGGATGGAACTAGAAAAGATCATCCTGAGTGAGGTATCCTAGACCCAGGATGATGCACATGGTATGTACTCACTAATAAGGGGATGCTAGCCATATAATACAGGATAACTATCCTACAAAACACAGACCCAAAGAAGCTAAGAAACTAAGGTCCCAAGGGAGTATGCTTGAACCTCAGAAGGAGAAACAGAATAGACACCGAAAGTGGATGAAGAAAGGGAACTGGGTAGGAGGGGGAGGGAAGAGGGAACGGAGGGGGATTAGTTGTGGGAAGAGCATGGGCAGGAGGTGAGAGGGCTAGGATAAAGATAAACTGAGGGGACGGGGCATCTCTGAGACAAGCTGGAGACTGGCGACAGAGTAGGCCCCTGGGAAGATAGTGGGGTGACTGTAGCTGCGATGCCTAGCAGTGGGGGATATGGAGCAAGTGGAGCAGGGGTTGTCTCTGACATGGACTCAGATGCCTGCTTATTGACCACTTCCCTCTAACAGGGCTGAGGTGTACAGCCTCAGTGGAAGAGGATGCACAGTCCTGATGTGATTCGATGTGCTGGGGTGGGATGGTACTGGAGGGGGAATTCTCTTTCCTGAGGAGAAGGGGAGGGGGGAAAGAGGGAAGGAGGTGAGAGGGTGGGACCCAAAGGAGGGGAGGGAGGGGGCTATAATCAGGATGTAAAATGAATAAATAAAAAAAGAGAAAAGAAAATGCTTTCAACTTAAAAAAAAAAGAAAAGAAAGAAATGTTTAACATCCTTAGCCATCAGGGAAATGCAAATCAAAACTACTTTTAGATCCTATCTCACACCTGTCAGAATGGCTAAGATCAATAATACAACTGACAACTCATGCTACTAAGGATGTAGAATAAGGGGGAATGCTCATCCATTGTTACTGGGAGTGCAAACTTGTACAACCACTATGGAAATCAGTACTGCAGTTCCTCAGAAAATTTGGAATCAATCTACCTCAAGATCCAGTTATACAACTCTTGGGTATATACCCAAAGGATGCCCAATCATACCACAAGGACACCTGCACAACCATGTCCATTGCTGCTCTATTCATAATAGCCAGAAATTTGAAATAATCTAGATGTTCTCATCAGAAGAATAGATAATGAAATGTGGTACATTTACACAATGGAGTATTACTCAGCTGTAAAAAAAAAATGACATCATGAAATTTTCAGGCAAATAGATGGGAATAGAAAAAGATCATCCTGAGTGAGGTAACCTTCACCCCTATCTTCTAGTACCTTTGGTATGGGAAGTACTCTGCAGGCTACCAAAAAGAAAATGTAAACACCAACCCAGTCACAAAACTCTTGATCCATAATCTGTCCTGCCTGAAAAATATACTTGGACAATGGTGGTACAAAGGTTGTGGAGTGACCAACCAATGTCTGATTTGACTTAAGGCCCAGTCCATGAGATGGAACCCATACCTGACACCCTTGAATGACCAAGAACTAAAGGCCAAATAGCCCAGAGACCTAGAGTAAAACCAATAATACCAGTCAAAATATTTTAAATAAAATAAAATGACTCCTAGTGATATTCTGCTATACTCATAGATCAGTTCCTTATTCAGCCAGCATCAGAGAAGCTTCCTCCTGCAGCAAATGGGAACAGATGCAGAGACCCACAGCCAGACAGACAGAGACTTTGGAACACACAGCTCTAAATGGATGCTCTCAATCAAATCCATCTCCTCCAAACTCAGGAAACCCCATGGAAGAAGAAGTGGAAAGAGTGTAAGAGCCAGGGGAAATGGAGGACACCAGGAGGACAAGGCCCTCTGAATCAGCTGAATGAGGCTCATATGAACTCACAAAGATGGAAGCAAAATGCACTGACTCTGCCTGCACCAGGTCCTCTGCATATATAATATAACTTCCAGGTTAGTGTTTTTATGGGACTCTTCAGTGTCGGAGTGAGCGTCTCTCTGACTCTAATCCCTGCTCTTGGGGCTCTTTCCCTTCTGTTAATTTACCTTGTCCAACTTCTATGTGATAGTTTATGTTTTATTTTATTGTATTTCATTTTGCTGTTATCTCTTACAAGCCACTTCTTTTCTAATGAGAGACAAAAAAGGAAGTAAATTTGGAGGGGAGGAGAAATAGAGAGTAACTGGGATGAGTAGAGGGAGAAGAAACTGTAATCAGGATACATTGTATGAGAAAAGAAACTTTTTTTAAATAAAGGGGGAGAAAAAACATCCCAGCTTAACAGAAGGAAAAAAAGAAACACTTTCAGACTACACTTTGTATGTTTCTGCCCCATTTGGTTGATGAATTTTATAAAATACTTTGTGAAATTTTAATTTCATATGAAAATACTTTGTACATTTAAAAATTACAAAGATGCAATAAACATTAATTTGAAAAAAAAAGTCCAAAGTTCAACGTTTCTTCTGAGACTCATGGCATTCTCTTAACTGTAATCCTATGTAAAATCAAAATCAAAAAGCAGATCACAAACTTCCACCACACAATGACACATTACCATTTGAAAAGGGAGCATAGTGAGGAAATACTGGACCAAAGCAAAACTGAAAAACAGCCAGGCACACTCCAAATTCTGCACCTCCATGCCTGATGTCAAAAGTACTCTTCAGTCCAGGTGTGATGGCGCACACCTTTAATCCCAGCACTTGGGAGGCAGAGGCAGGTGGATCTCTGTGAGTTCAAGACTAGCCTAGTCTACAAAGTAAGTCCAGGATAGTCAGAGATACACCAAGAAACCCTGTCTCCAAAAACTAAAAACTTAAAACTTAAAAAAAAAAAAGTACTCCTCAGATCTCCAACTCCTTTCAGCTTTTTTGATTGCAACACACTTCTCTCTCTCTCTCTCTCTCTCTCTCTCTCTCTCTCTCTCTCTCTCTCTCTCTCTCTCTCTCTCTCTTGGTCTGGTTCCACACCCTGGTAACAAATTTCCTTGGCAAGACCCCATGACTCTTGGGTCCCAACATCTTAGGGTCTTTTAACACAATCCAGGCTTCACCTTCAAAACTTCATGCCTTTCTGAGTCCCCATTTTAGGGACAACCCTAACACAACTGATGTCAGTGGCTTTCCTTAGCCTTGGAGGGAGATTCCAAGATCTTTTTTCCTGCATCCTTGACTCTAAAGCCAGTGCCATGTGACCAAAGCTGCCTAGGTCCTGCTGTTTGCTGGGACTGGAACTTGGCCCCTTGTTTAATTACAGTTACATCAATTTTCTGTTGATGATGGTTTCCTTCACTGCTTCAGCTTTTCTTTAATTCCTTTTCTTAAACTGGAAGCTTAGCTGGGTGGGGACTCACCCTGGGGTCATCACTTTTAGCATCAGGCTTTTCTTTAAACTTTTTATCTCTTTAAGGTCAGGACTTGGCTCTTTCCTCCTCAAACTTTGTATTTCTCTTTGTCTGGCTTGCTTCTTTTCTTGTAAGAGTGACTGCTGGCGAATAGCCGCATGGCACCATCAATAATACCCTGTCTTAAAATCTTATCTGCCAGCACCATTAATCTAAAAATCCTCAATTTATCCCCAGAAGATTTTTTTAGGACAATGTTAAAAAGCATCCACATTATTTGCCAACATGTCACAAGAACGTTTTCTAGGCCACTTAATAATATTCTTGCCCTCTGAAGTCTCTTGAGCTGGGATGTTATAACTTACATCACTCTCAGCACTACTGTCTTCCGTGCTTCCACTAGAACCAGTGGAAGAAAGAGTGTAAGAGCCAGAAGTTGTAGATAATATCAAGGAAACTGTTTTCCAGAAACAACAAGGAAGTTGCTCTTATGAAATATGTTGTGCATGTGAAAGCATGCACAATACCTATGCAAGTCCAAGCCAGATAATAATTTCATCATAGAGGGAAGAAAGTGGGAACAAAATCCAGTGAAAAACTAACTGAGGAGCTATTGGCATTTGATAGCTGCTAGGAAGAGAATCAGTTTTCTTTTATGTCATCCCTGGATAGCCAACTATATACTAGAGCAGGTCTCACTCCCAAGAGTATTTGGCCAACCCAAACTGGACTTGATAAAGAATTAATGAAGAAAACTCAAAGTTTTCTTTGCATTAGGAAGGTGAGGTTGAGAGGTAGGATATGGGAGGAGTTGGGGGAAAGGTGAATATGATCAAAATACATTGTATGATATTCTCAAAGAATTAATAAAAATCTTTTAAAGATGCAGACAAAACCCACACATTCTCTTACACATTCAGATCATGGCTTACAATGTTTATATGTCTGTGTACACTGGAGAAACCGTGGTTACAGAATATAGAAAAAGGAAAAGGGGGTGAAACCAGTTAGGCACAGGTAACAGGAAAATAGAAGGCAGGTCATGGAGTCATATAGAAATGTTCAGGGCAGAGAAGATGGTGGGAAGAAGACAGAGAGGAGAATCAACAACAACAAAAAAATTGTTTGAAATGTCATTGTGAAAGTTAATACTGTGGATAATAAGTAAAACATCTTTAAATGAAAAAAAGAAAAATCAAAAAAAGATTAACTCCCAAGAGGTGATTCTGGGCTGATGGATGAAGGAGGCATCCCAACCTTCTGCTTGGAACTACTTGTCTCTTTACAGTTACTACACAATAATCCATATTTAAAAGTTTTCTGAGACCTTTTAAATGGGAATCAAAACCACAGAAGCTGCTGTCCAAGGAGAGCAAGAACCCTGGAAGAAGAAAGTCTAAGAGTAGTTACTGAGTGGACATGCACAGGAACATGAAGGTTTGTGATGCTTTGCAGGGACACTAGCAAATGACTTTCAGTTCTATACAGAAAATAAATTTTTGCACAACTTTGATTTTTACTTTAGTAAAATACATCATAAAATTTTCCTTATTCATGTTAAAGTTTACAAATCAATGTTCATATTCACATCACTACAATCCCCTTTATTCTCTATCAGAAACTTTAAAATTAAGCTGTCCAGCAGTCATTCTCTATTCACCCTCTTTTCTTAGCCCTGGAAACCACTAATCTGCCTCAATCTCTATGAATTTACATATTCTGGACATTTTGTAGAAATAGAATTATATAACATAAGCTCTTTGTGTCTGGCATCTTTCATTTGGCGTGGTTTTTTTTTTTCATGTTTTCTTCTTTTTAAAGATTTGAGTGGTTGGTTTTTTTCTTTTTTTTAGTTCTTTTTGTGTATGTCTGAACACATGACCTATGTGTGTGTGTGTGTGTATGTGTGTGTGTGTGCATGCGGGTGTCTGTGAAGGACAGAGTTATCAGATCCCCTGGAGCTGGCAGTACAGGTGTTTGTGAGCCACCTGACATGGGTTCCAGGAACTGAACTTAGGTCCTCAGTAAGAGGAATGTGTGGTCTTAACCACTGAGCCGTCCCTTCAGCCCCTGGTAGAATGCTTTTGATAATCATAACTATCACATTTATCCGTGCTTCAGTCTGTTGTATAGGTACAGTACTTTGTTTATTTATTTGTTGATGGCTTTGGGCTGCTTCCAATCACAGGCTCCTGTGTAGTGCTGTCTGAATATGTGCCATAACATTTTAGTGCTCTCAGGTGTATAATGGGAAGGAGAGTTGCTTGATCAGATGGTAAATACACTGGCCATATTGCATTTTGGCAACTTGTTTGTCACAGCAATTGCACCATCTTACTTGCCTACCAACAACAGCACATGAGGGTTTCATTTTTTTCCTCATTATCACTAATGCGATTTCTTTTTTATTATTTTTCACTATGGCCATCCTAGTAGACACGGGGTATTATCTCATTGAGGTTTTGATGTATAGCTTTAATTGCTAATGCTGTTGAGCCCCTTTTGCAGCTTATTGACTGTTTATTAAATTTCTTTGGGAAAATATCTATTCAAGTCCTTTGTCGACTTTTCAGTTGAGCTATGTTTCATTATACAAGTAGAAATTTAGTCTTAAAGACATCAAGAAAAGTTGATGTCATACTTAGGTTACAGTAAACTAATAGAGTGTAATGGACACCCTACAAATGCTTGAATTCTTAACTATAACATAAACTAAACTGGAAGCACTGTAGAGAAAGCATGCTACATCATATGGGGTGGGGTGGAATTCTTTCACAGTATATTTAAATGACTTCAAATGCTTGTCTACTTAGTAAAAAAATTACTTGTCAAGCTTTCAATAAAGGCATTTTCTCTCTTCAGGAATTATTCTTTCTACTAATCACCTTCATACAAAAATTGCAGAAAGAAAGTGTTTATTTGCCTAGGATCTGTACATTCTTTCCTCAGACAGATCTTACAGCTTTGTTCAAAACTCCCATCGGTGTCTATGGGACACCTATATGTGTCTATACTATTTTATGTATGACTCACAAAAACTCTTCTACATAGTCTCCATATATTAACAATGATGGACAGAGGCTGCTACCAAGTCCAAATCAAAATATTCTAATCATTCAATGCCTTTAAACCCACAATTGTGCTAAAGTTGTCATATTTTTATCTAAAACCAAAAATACATAAATTATTTTTGAAAAATTCTTACGTTTTGTTCTGCCAATGAATACACAAGCTGTGGAAGAATGTCGCCCTTCACAACTGCTTCTGCTAAGTCATCATTGTAATTGGCCAGTCTCCCCAAGGCCAAAGCAGCAGTCTGTTGAATTGTTGGGACCACATCCAGAAGAAGCGGCCTCAGCAAAGACATTACACCTGAGTTAATTATGAAAAACAGAAATCAGCAAAATTCTTATTAGAAAACAGGATGAGGGAGCTGGAGAAGTGGCTCAGTGGTTAAGAACACTTGCTGCCCTGTCAGGGGACCTTACAACCACATGGCAGCTTACAACTGTCTGTGACTTCAGTTCCAGGGGACCTAACACCCTCTTCTGACCTTCTCAGAAAACAGGCATACACATGATATACATACATACACACATATAAGCAAAACAATTATGCATATAAAACATTTTTAAAATATGTGATTTAGCATATACACTCAAAAAAGAATAGTTTTCAAAAATCTACAAAAGGCACCACCACCACAAGATGATCAAGTAGGACATATTTCGATTGTCAGGAAGACAGATTGGACAACAGCAGAGATATACTCCTGCTGAATGGCAGTTTGTGAGGCACAATCCTATCTGGGCTTGCAAAGGAAATCCAGGGACAACAAAGAAGTTGGTACTGGAAATAAAAACACTGGAGGATTGGAGTCACCAGACACAGACATGAAGCGCTTCCCACAGGGAGACTGCACTCCCTCCATATCAGATCCTTTCAGGACTCCAGCTGGCAGTTTCAACCTCCAAACATAGGATCTCCTGAGTCTGCAGCGTCTGTGCAGGGGCTAGGCTTGGACTCCCAGGAGCATACCAGCAGAGCCGCTACACGGTAAGACTGAGGGACTCTCCATGGAATATTCAGTATGGCAGCATCTGAGCTCCCCTGAGCCCAAACACAGTGTGGGCAGGATACAGAACATAAATTGGAACTCACTGCCCCATTCTCCCCCCCCCCCCACCTGACTACAAGGGTCTGGTGGAAGCCCCTAACCCAGGCAGGCTACTTTGGAGCACTGTGATACAGGCAGGGACTCAGTGAATATCTCCATATTGGATCTCCTGGCTCTACCTGCTCTGCCTGTCCGCTAGGCTGTGCTCCTCGCCATGCAGCAGAGCACAGAAACAGTGACAGCACTGGTTCACTGAGTTTCAAACTGAGAGGTACAGACTGGCTCTAAGACTCATCTGAGAGTTGATTGGGAGGACCATAGCCACAGCCCAGACACCATAGCTACAGGGGGTCTGGTGGAAGTCCCTGCCTACCCAGGCAGGCTACTCTGGAGAACTGCAATTCAGGCTGGGAAAAGGCACTGAGATTTGATGAGTGAATTCCATACTGGAACTCTCTGTCTGTGTTCACTTCAGCAAGGCACTCAGTCTACAACCTCATTCTATGAGGCCACAGTCACCCTAATTCCTAAACCACACAAAGACCCAACAAAGAAAGAGAACTTCAGACCAATTTCCCTCATGAACATAGATGCAAAAATACTGGCAAACCAAATCCAAGATCACATCAAATGTATCATACGCCATGATCAAGTAGGCTTCATCCCAGGAATGTAGGGCTGGTTCAATACATAAACAAGCTCAAAGAAAAAAACCACATGATTAACTCATTAGATGCTGAAAAAGCATTTGACAAAATCCAACACCCCTTCATGCTAAAAGTCTTGGAGAGAACGGGCATACAAGGACCATACCTAGAAATAATAAAGGCAATATACAGCAAGCCAGTCACCAGCATCAAATTAAATAGAAACTTGAAGCATTTCTTCTAAACTCAGGGACAAGGCAAGGATGTCCACTTTCACCATATCTCTTCAACATAGTACTTGAAATTCTTGCTAGAGCAATAAGACAACTAAAGGAGATCAATGGGATACAAATTGGAAACAAAGACGTCAAATTATCCCTATTTGCAGATGATACGATAGTATACATAAGGTATCCCAAAAATTCCACCAGAGAACTCTTACAGTTGATAAACACCTTCAGCAAGGTAGGTGGATACAAAATTAATTCAAAAAAATCAGAAGCCCTTCTTTATACAACAAACAAATGGGCTGAGAAAGAAATCAGGGAAACAACTCCTTTCACAATAGCCACAAACAATATAAAATACCTGAGGATAACTCTAACCAAGCAAGCGAAACACCTTTATGACAAGAACTTCAAGTCCTTGAAGAAAGAATTTGAAGAGGCCATCAGAAGATGGAAAGATCTCCCATGTTCATGGATAGGGAGGATCAACATAATAAAAATGGCCATCCTTCCAAAAGCAATATATAAATCCAATGCAATTCCTATCAAAATACCAACACAATTCTTTATAGACCTGGAAAAAGCAATTCTCAACTTCATATGGAATAATAAAAAACCCAGAATAGCTAAATCAATCCTGCACAAAAAAAAAAAAAATCTAGAGGCATCACCATCCCAGATTTCAAGCTGTAATACAGAGCAATAGTAATAAAAACAGCATGGTACTGGTATAGAAACAGACCAGTGGATCAATGGAATCAAATTGAGGACCCAGAAATGAACCCACACACTTATGGTCACTTAATTTTTGACAAAGAAGCCAAAACCATACAATGGAAGAAGGACAACATCTTCAACAAATGGTGCTGGTCTAACTGGATGTCGACATATAAAAGAATGAAATTAGACCCATACTTATCACCTTGTACAAAACTTAAGTCCAAGTGGATCAAAGAATTTAACATAAGGCCTGACACCTAAATCTACTAGAAGGGAAAGTGGGGAAAACCCTCAAACCCATCAGCACAGGAGACAACTTCCTGAACAGAACACCAATAACTCAGGATCTAAGACCAACAATCAACAAATGAGACCTCATGAAACTGAAAAGCTTCTGTAAGGCAAAAGACACTGTTATTTGAACAAAACAGCAGCTTACAGATTGGGAAAAGATCTTCACCAACCCCACATCAGACAGAGGGCTAATATCCAAAATTTACAAAGAACTCAAGAAATTAAATACCAAGAAATCAAATTAATCCAATCAAAAAATGGGGAACAGAGCTAAATAGAGAATTCACAAAGGAGGAATCCCTAATGGCTAAGAGACACTTGAAGAAATGCTCAGCATCCTTAAACATTAGAGAAATGCAACTCAAGACAACTCTGAGATTCCATCTTACACCTGTCAGAATGGCTAAGATAAAGAGCTCAAATGACAACACATGCTGGCAAGGGTGTGGAGAAAGGGGAACCCTACTCCATTGCTGGTGGGAATGCAGGCTTGTGCAACCACTATGGAGGTCAGTATGGAGATATCTTAGAAAACTTGGAATAGCTTTGCCTCAGGGCCCAGCCATACCACTTCTGGGTATACACCCAAAGGTCTCCTCACAGAATCATAAGGAAGTTTCCCCGTGTATGTTCATAGCAGCCTTATTTGTAATAGCTAGAAACTAGAAACAACCCATATGTCTGAGGAATGGATTAAAAATAAAAAAACTGTGGTACATCTATCTACACAATGGAATACTACTCAGCCATCAGAAACAACGAAATCATGCAATTTGCAGCCAAATGGATGGAACTAGAGAAACTCATCCTGAGTGAGCTAACCCAGACTCAGAACAATGCACATGGCATCTTATAATCGGATTTTAGTCACATAGTACAGGGTAACTATACTACAGCCAATGCACCAAAGGAAACAGGAACATAGACTTTGTTACCTGTCAATGAGACACTTTGCCCTAGTGGTGCTGCCTTGTAGGCCCCCAGTGTATGAGGAGACTCTTGGCCCTTCATATGATTGCTGAACTGGGGTGGGGGACTGATAGGTAAGGACACTCCACTCTGGAGGAGCTGGGTGGAAAGGACAGGTGGTAGAGGGTGGGAGGGTGGAGGGTGGGAGGGTAGGACTGGGGGGTGGGGGGAAGAGGGTACTGTGATGGAGATGTAACCTGAAGTAATAAACAAACATAAAAAAATCTACAAAAACAAACAATTAAAAGCCAGATACCACAGTGCATGCCTGTAATCCCAGCAGTTGGGAGGCTGAGGCAGAGTAATCATAAGCTCAAAGCTAGCCTAGGTTGCAAAGAAAGACCCTGCCAAATGTAGAGATATATATCTGGTATCAAATTGGACAAGATACAAAATCATGCAAACTCTTCAAAATATATTAATGAACTCATGATCCTCCTGCTCCCACATCTTCATTATATCCTAATAGCATGTGTGCAGTGGTGGTCTACATGAGAATGTTCTCAGAGGCTCATGTACTTGAGCACTTAGTTCCCAGGTGATGGTGCTATTTGAAGTGGTTTAGGAGCTGTGACCTCGTTGAAGGAAGTACATCACTGTAGGCAGATTTAAAGGGTAAAAAAGCATTCACCACTTCCACTCCATTCTCTCTGCGTCTTACCTGTAGTTCAAGATGTGAACCCCAGTTACGATTGGCATGCCAGCTGCTTGCTGTCCTACCTCTCCCCACAACAGACTCTTATTCCTCTGGAACAACAAATCCAAAGAAATTCCTTCTCTTGTAAGTTAGCTTATGGTGTTTTAACACAGCAATAGAAAGGTAATTAATATAGCTACCATAACTGGATGGCTTCCGTAACACTTGCCTTCCTTCACTCCTTCCAGAATTCCCCCTACAGATAGCACCTCCAGGTTTATGCTGCTAACCCTTTCTATTTCTGTCATGTTTCCTTTCTCTCTCCCCATATCAGTAAGCAGGAAGGCTAGGCTCCAGCCACCAACAATACCCACTCCTTCCAACTACACTCATCCCTACTTTGCACACCTGGCTCTTTCTCCACGCAGAAACAGTAGACTTGCTACAAAACCTTTCCCATCTCTTTGACTCAAAGACCATCCCTCTGCAGCAAGGGGCACCAAACCAACACAAGCTATTCCAACCATCCTATCCCTGCCTGAGGACCATGTGTCCCATACATGACTTCCTGTACCCTTCCACACCCCTGCTTCAAGAAGGGCACCCAGAATCACATTGCTAAACCCATCTATTCCAACTGATCACCAATGCCCTCACATCTGTAGGCAGAGAACCTAGACTGCCACCACCATCCCCTCCAATACCATATTTGTGTATTTGTTATGGGACCTAGGTGTTTGGAGTTGGGTCATTGGTAGTGTTCATTGGTATAGAAATCTTGCCTCTGCTTTGTTGAGCAGGTATTTCATACTGTTTCCAGTGTTCAAGGTGGCCAACCAACTGTATGGGGCTTAGGATTGAGTCCTTTGACAATGCAGTGCTGATGACTTACCATGGACCTTGCCTCTCTAGGAAGGGACACTAGACCCACAAGGTAAGTCCAATTGTTTCCCTAGTCCTACAACCTGACTGAGGATCACTGTACCCTATCTGTCTGATGACTCTCTCCTACATCTCCTCTTCTGGTGGAATCCAAGGCTCACATTTCCAGCTCCACAAGCAACAGCTGTCCTGATCACCTCCCTCCAGATTCCATAGGACTGGCTGTAAAAATAATTTTACGGAGCCGGGCGGTGGTGGCGCACGCCTTTAATCCCAGCACTTGGGAGGCAGAGGCAGGCAGATCTTTGTGAGTTCGAGGCCAGCCTGGTCTACAAAGTGAGTCCAGGACAGCCAACAATACACAGAGAAACTCTGTCTCGAAAAAACCAAAAAAAAATAATAATAATAATTTTACAGAAGGAATACTTCTGAGCTTAGAAACTTTACTTGTCTCAAGATGAGCAGAGAATACTCCTGATTACCCATTCAAACATCAACATGGAATTGCTGAAAGACTAAATCTTAAGCCCCATACAGTCTGTCAACGACCTTCAAAGTTGGAAACAGTCTGAAACACCTTCTCAACAAAGCAGAGGAAGATTTTCATATCAATAAACACTACCAATGAATGACCTAACTCCAAATGTCTAGGTCCCATAAAAAATACACAAATATAAATAACCAAAACAATATAAGTCTCACCAAAAATTAGTACTCCCATATTAATGTCCCCAAGAAAGATGACTTAGATGATGTACAAGGCAATGAATTCAAAATATCGATAATAAACATGATCAAGGAACTCAAAGAGCATATGAATCAATGTTATAATAAAGATCACTGTGGAAGTGCACACCTTTAATCTCTGGAGACCAAGGCAGGAGAATCTCTGAGTTTGAGGCCATCCTGGTCTACAGAACAACAGCCAGACCTCGGGTAGCTCTGACTTGAAAAACAAACAAACAAAAATACAAACAGTTGAAAGCATAATGAAAACAACTCAAAATAAGAAAATAGAATTCAATTAATAGAATCTGAATAAAAGTGAAATAAATGTGAAATGAAAAATTCAGGAATTCAAACAAAAAATTCAGAGGAATGCCTCACCAATAGATTGAATTAAATGACAGAAAGAAAGAATATCAGAACTTGATGACAAGGAAGAACTGGATCATTCAGTCAAAGAAAATGTTAAATCCCAAAAAAAAAAAAAAAAAAGCCAAGAACAGAACATACAGGAACTTTGAGACATTATAAAAGACCAAATCGGGGACGGGTGTGGTGGCATACACCTTTAATCCCAGCACTTGGGAGGCAGAGGCAGGCAGATCTCTGTGAGTTTGAGTCCAGCCTGGTCTACAAAGTGAGTCCAGGACAGCCAGAGCTGTTACACAGAGAAACCCTGTCTTGAAAAACCAAAAAATAATAAAAAATAAAATAAAAGACCAAATTTACAGATAATAAGGTGATGATATCCAAATCAAAGGCACAAAAAATATTTTCAACAAAATCATAGAAGAAAACTTCCCTAATCTAAGAGATGTCCAAGAGGTATAAAGAACACCAAATAGATGAGACTAACAAAGAAACATCCTATATCATCGAGCAGCCAAAATAATAAACTTACAGAACAAAGAAAGGATAGTGAAAGCTGTAAGAAAGAAAGATCAAGTCACATATAAAGCCAGGCTCTTCAGAATAAAAGCCAATTTTTCAATGGAGACTATGAAAGCCAGAAGAGATTGGACCAATGTTTTAAAAGTTATAAAAGAGCAAAGATGCCAGGATAGACTACTTTACCCAACAAAACTATCAGTAACAATTAAAGGATAAATAAAACATTTTCCATGATAAAAACAGACTTAAGGAATTTATGAGCAGTAAGCCAACTTTACAGATGATACTACAAGGAATAGTTGCATTTGAAGAAGAAATTAAATACACCCAAGAAAGAACACTGAATTTTTTAAAAATGCAAAATAGAACACCATAAAAATAAAATAACAGAAATTAATACACATTATTCAGTAATAACTCTTAATAGTAATGGTCTCAACTCTCCAATGGAGAGACATAAACAAACAGATTGGATCTGAAAACATTATCTATCTTTTTGCTACATCCATGAAACACACTTCACCATCAATGATAGATACAGCCTTAGGGTAAATGATTGAAAAGGGTATTCTAAAAAATGGAACTAGGAAACAAGCAAGTACAGATATTCTAAATCTGATAAAGTAGTCTTCAAACAAAAACTAAGCAAAAGATATAAAAACACTTTATACTCATAAAAGGAAAAATCAACCACTTATGCACCAAATACAAAAGCACTCAATTTCAAAAAAGAAACATTATTAGGTTCAAAACCACAGATCAACCCTGACACAGTAATAGTGGGTGACTCAAATACCCCATTATCAACAGTTGACAGGTCATATGGGAGAAAAAGACTAAAGAAAGTTTAGAGTTAAATGATTAATATATGTATATGTATATGTATGTATGTATACCAAAGTCAAGATGAAGTTAATAACTTAAATAGATACCTAACACCCAATGTGGTAGAAGGCAGTAATTAAAAATCTCCCAACTAAGAGGGAATTGAGTGGAAGAGGGGGTGGAGAGGGAACTGGGGCCAGAAGCAGGAGGTGTAGGGAGAGCAGGAATTGAGGTAAGGAGGGAAATCAGTAGGGGACATCTCTGGGACAAGCTGGAGTCCTGGGATCAGGGAGGGTCCTGGGAGGATATGAAGATGACCCTAGCTGACACTCCCAGCAATGGGGGATACTAAAACTGAAGTGGCTACCTCCTGTAGCCAGGCAGGACTCCCAGCAGAGGGAGGGGGACATCAACCCACCTGCACAACCCTCAACCCAAAATTTGTCCTGCCTAAAAGATGTTCAAGGACAAAGATGGAGCAGAGATTGAGGGAATAGCCCAATTGAGACCTACCCCATGGAAGAGACCCAACCCCTAACACTATTAATGGTACTCTGCTATCCTTGAGGACAGGAACCTAGCATAACTGTCATCTGAGAGGCTTCATCCAGCAGATAATAGAAACAGAAGAAGAGACCCACAGCCAAACATTAGGTGGAACTTGGGGAGTCTTATGGAAGAGTTAGGGGATTGAAGGAGCTGGAGGGGTTAAGGACACTGCAAGAAGAACTACATAATCAACTAACCTGGGCCCATGGGGGATCACAGAGCCTGAACCTCCAACCAAAGAGCATTCATGGCCTGGACCTAGACCCCCTACACATATGAAGCTGATGTACTGCTTGGTGCTCAAGTGGGTCCCTAACAATTGGACTGGGAGCTGTCTCTGACTTGGACTCTGTTGCCTGCCTTTGGGTCCCTTTTTGCTGGTAGGGCTGCCTTGTCTGGCCTCAGTGGAAGAGGAGGCACTTAGTCCTGATGCAACATGATGTGCCAGGGCAGGTTGGTACCCCTGGGGGTGGGAGAGAAATAGGGGAAGTGGGTGGGAAGGTGAGACTGAAAGGAGAGGAGGGAGTGGGATTTAGGTCCTGTGGTTAGGACCTAAAATGAATAAATAAATTAATGGGAAAAAAAGTCTTTTTAAAAATATTGCTTACCTTACATAAAAAAAAAATAACTCATACAGCAAAGCTACTTGCAAATGGGCAAGCATTTGTGGTTGTTACTGCCTCACTCCCTGAATATTTTTGAAACCTCCAGAAAGGCTAATTTGGGAGCATATGCCAGGCTGCAATGGTGCTCACAAGCTTAGTTCATTTTCCTCCTGGTAAATGTGATTACCTCAAGGCACTTCATTTTCTACATTTCTATTAGTCATTGCTGACTACATCACACCTTGCAACTAAAAATCTTCACTTTTGCAGATCAGATAGTCCCAATGAAATAAAACTGCGGTGTGGCTTTAGACCACAGGCTTCAAGAGAGTTATGCATGTAAAGTGCCTTAGTCATCACGATACCTGTATGTCAATCAAGGTAGAGTTTGACTATGACCATAGGTCAATCATAGAGTTGATACTAATAGATGTTTGCTGGATTAAATAGGTCTAGATGGATTCAGTGCAGAATTATATCAGACCTTTGAAGAACACCAATATTATACAAAATAAAAAAAAGGAAAAGCATTTCCAAATTTATTTATTTTATCACATATTTTTATTTTGAATGTTTTAAGAAAGGATAGAGTTACATCATAATTATAAAAATTACTTACAGGGCTGGAGAGATGGCTCAGCGATTAAGAGCACTGTCTGCTCTTCCAGAGGTCCTAAGTTCAATTCCCAGCAACCACATGGTGGCTCACAACCATCTATACTGGAATCTGATGCCCTCTTCTGGCATGTAGGGGTACATGCAGATAGAGCTTTCATATATGTAAAATAAATGAATAAATATTTTAATTACTTACAGAATTAGCAGAATTGCACTGCATATACTTCCAATTCAGAGAACAGGGAACTGTTTACAATTGTATAAAATAAAATTAAAAATGAATTCAAGCTCAAAAAAATGAGGTTGTTTACCAGTTTTAAACGTGAACACAGAGACTTCTGAACTCTACTCATCCATTCAAACTAAGCCAATGATGGAGAATACAGAGAGCACGGCATTCCCAAGGAACACAGACATTCTGACCATGATCACTTTGTGAGTGTTTTTCCTGTGTCATCTTTGGAGGACTTTCATCTCTTAGACAATCCGCGCAAGTGTTTTCAAGCACTACAATCTGTGACTATTAGAACAGTCTTCCTCCTCATGGGTCTGCAGTGTTCAGAGATTCAGGCCCAATGCATTTCGGGGTTTGGCACATAAAACAAGAACAGACAGGAAATCTGGCTTAGAAGCAACTATGATTTTTAGAGCATGCACAGTCGCTTCAAATGCTCGGTGACATATACAACCGGAATCACCTTCTGTCAGTGCTTCGACTGTCTCACCTGTGCGTCTTTACCCTACAACCACTAGAACAGTACAGTAAGCAAATATACAGGAAACCAAAAGCAAAAAGAAAGAAAGAAAGAACCTAAGTCTCTTTAACATGCAATTTTAGTTAGTTATATTGAACATTCTACTTAGAAGAGAGCATGCAAAAATGGATGGTCTGCTTTAAGGTTCTCTGAAGTTTACTTGGCAGCCTGACGTCACACGCACACACGCAACACACGATATGATACTAGAGCAGTGGGAAAAGCCAATAAATTTTATACACAGATTCACATCTCGTGTTGCCACAAGCCCCATGATAATTTGAAAATTAATGTTGAACTCCTAAATGAGGAGTCAACATTCAGATACCAGGACAATGCAAGCAATGCATGCATATCTGAACTGTGAGCGTAAGGGAAGCCCAAGGTGGCAGGCTCAGGAGGAGAGTCAGTCACCATTCAGGGTGGTGGAAGCCACCAAAAGAAAAGAGTGGGGGATAGAAAAACAATTAAAATACAAACAAACAAATAACAACCTTCCCCTTCCTCAGCCTTCCATAAAGGTAATAAAGGAATAGTGATCAAAGTCATCACTATCACATGTTGATTCCTCCCGACTAGGAATCAAGGGTAAAGTAACTTGGGTTGCTTGCAGAAAAACACAATGCAAGTCATCAGATAATGGCAGACACATTTCAATTGATCCAGCCCTCAGGACATTTCAAAAGGAATTTACTTTCCAGTCACCCTGCCATGTTCTACATTTTCAGTGCATGCAAGACACATTCACCCACGTGTACCACAGATGTCAGTATGGGCTACAGAAGTCAGACTCAGCTCTGAAATTTACATGCAGGCACTGTGTATACATGGTGAACAGTTGTGACCATCCAGAAGCAGCAGGCAGTCAGCCTCCATAAGACTAAATGGGTGTCCAATAACCATGTGCCTTGACACATGGAATGATTTCTTGCATCAGGAAGAGACCCAACAAGATAAGCATACCTACACTTGGCCAACCCTCTGGGGTTTGCTTGATATAGAAGATTTCCCCAAATGGTAGACATAAATATGGACATTATCATCAAACTTGATGAAATACACAGAGGGTTTGGCCTCAACTTGATGGATGACCATGTCAGTCCTTTTGGAGCATCTTCTTGGCATATTTCACGTGCTTGACTACCAGGCTGCCCACAGCTTCTCCTGGCTCCCTTCCTGCTGCAGGTGAATCATTGCAATCAGGCATGATGTGGAGTTCTTTGACAGGGTCTTTCTCATAGGTGATGTAAAGCCATGAGTTCATGACAGGTGCCCATGCCAAGACCATCCTCCTCCTCCACTCATCTTTAGAGCCATCCTCTGTTTCAAACACATGTTCCACTGCTTTGCCAATCATTGTATTCACTAAGTCCTAGATATTGCCACTCTATCAGGGAGAACTTCAAGTACAGAAACTCTTCCATTTTATTAAGTTCTAGTCCACAAACACAGTCAAATCCATCATACTTTATAAGATACAGGGAAGGATTCACAGGCACCTGGTCCAGGACAGTCCCCTTCCACTGGGTGACAGGGCCGGTTGCCCTCTCTCTACCCATCCTGGATCCTGTAGCATATGATGTTCTGGCGGGACTGGGACACGGGTTTGCTTGGTCCCACATTGGTCCAATGTTTTTTGTGAGATGTCCTCTTCTTCATCATGTTCGCAGATACTCCACCATAACCTGCATCAGCTCTGGACCACTGGCCAGGTGTCTTCCCCCATGGAGTCTTCATTCATCTATATTTATGTGGGTGACAGAGCTGCTAGACTAGGGTGAAAATCCACTCTTATACCAAAATCAAACACCCAACAAAAATAGAAAACTATAGGTCATTATCTTTGTATAGACATAAATGCAAAAAATTCTCAATAAATATTTACAAAATGAATTCAAGATCCACCAAAAAGATTATAGATCATGATTAATTTGGCTTTATCCTAGAGATACAGGGATATTTCAAAATATGAAAATCAATAAACATAATCTACCAGATAAATAGACTAAAGGACAGAAACCACATGGTCACCTCACTCATTAGATGCAGAATAGACCTTTAAAAACTAAAAATAAATCTGGAGAAAATAGAAATACAGAGGATACATCTCAATATAATAGAACATCATCCTTTATGGAGGAAAACTAAGCTTTTCCACTAAATAGGAACTGTCCAGACAGCCACTGGTATGTCATTTCTTAGTTTTGGAAGCTGCTGGCCCTGCACTTCCTGAATAATCAGATATATTTATCCCTCTCAGGTCTCTGATGTGGTTTAAGACTAGATAGCTAGAGTCTCATAGTTAAATTTTGAGTTGTGTAGGAATCAAGAGGGTGTTCTGGATCTAAGAATATGTTTTTAAAATTGTGATGCAAGTTAGGACGGAAGCTGAGTTGGATATAGAACTTTAAACTCATGGAGATGGTTAGATAGCAGAATGTTAAAGTCAGTTGCCAAATACATATGTACTGGACATTGGGAATGTATAATTCTCATAATTGTGGCCTAATTATTTTTGTAGTTTTGTATTGTATTTGTTGTTATAAGAGAAAGAACCATTTGTTGGACTGAAAGGGGGAGCTGTTGGGGGAAAAAGATATACCTTAAACTTTAAAAAAAAAAGGAAGTGGATGGGGGGTTAAGGGGAAAGAGGGTGGGAGGGTGGGACCAGAGGGAGGAGTAGGGAGGGGATTGCGATTGAGATGTAACTTAAAGAAATTTTTTTAAAAGACCAATATTAACATCTAGAATCATTCCAGTCATGCTAACTACAATGTCTAGGCACCATCATAAAATCACAAACATTAACAGCAAATAGAATATGTCTCCACCAGAACCCAGAAGCCCTAATAAGTAAGCCCTGAGAAATGTATACATCTGAAGCACTAGTCAAGGACTTCAAAATAGAAATCATGAATATTTCTATTTTGCCTCACCACCAGTGATGAACAGGAGATATGGCCCTGATCAGGTCACAAAGAAAGAATATTAAAAGCTGCAAGGGAAAAAGGCTAGCTAACATATAAATATAAAGGCAGAGCCCTTAAAATAACATTTGACTACTCAATGTAAACTGTAAATGCCAGAAGGGCCTGTTCTCCAGCAAAACTATCAATCACAAGCAATGGAGAAAGAAAAGCATGCCATGATAAAAACAAATTTAAGCAATATCAACCTACAGAAGGCAGTAGAAGAGAAATTTCAATCCAAAGTAGTTAACCACACCCAAGAAAACAAGGAATAAATAATCACAGACTAGTAAATCAAAATGGGGGAAAACTCCTGCCCCTAGATGCATTGTAGATGTGGCTATGTAGAACCCAAGTTTATTTGACCAAACTTTAGTCAGACTCCAAAAGCCTGGGAACTTGGTTAGGCCCTGAGCTCTGGGGCAACTTGCTCCAGGAACTGCAAATTGAAAAACAATTCTTGGAAGGACCAGGGAAGTGCAGTGCAGTCTGTGATTCTTCTGGGTTAAGAAATGGCTCTTGGGGGGAACCTCAAGGGGTACTGTAACCCCCCCCCAGGTTTGGAAACTCCCTGACTGCCACTAGGAGCCAGGTTCCTCATCCCTTAGCCAGCACCAATCACTATAGAGATAGCTATGGTAACCAATCAAAGTTCATTAAATACACTGCTGCTTAATTCTACCCTGCAAAAACATAAAAACTGATGTGAAACTTGCTGGGTATTGTGCCGCCCTCCCCTTGCATGGGGACTCTGTGAGTGCCAACCCCAGTACACTGATGAATAAAGCCTCTTTCTATTGCATTGTTTTCAAGTCCTGGTGATTTCTTGGCTGCCCCAAATCCAGGAATCCAATCTCAGGCTCAACAGCTGTGTGTCACAAGTGCATCAGTAGGTGGCAGAGAGGAGAGAGGCTATGTCTACATTCAGTTTTCTGACCTATGAATATCTGAATGAATAGTAGCCTAACATTCCCTGAAAAAAGCAAGTTTGAGACCACCACCAATTCAGTGACAGGCAGCTCAACAGGATGCTAGCCTGTGATGACCACCAGTCCAGCACCAAACAAGCTTAGATGGGCTCCCAGGACAGAAAGCAAGCCAGAGACTAAAAGAACCCTGCATGGCCCTGGATGTGGGGGTTGTGGGTGAACCAGCCCCAAAGGTGTGACTGTGGGAGAGCCAGTCCTGCCTTTTGTCTGGTTTTTTGGTGGTATTGTCCAGGAAGATATTCCTCTCCCCTCCTTTTTTCCCTCACCACCAGTGGTGGACAGGAGATCTGGCCCTGATCAGTTCACAAGAGCAGGAGAGTTGTCCCTGCCCCTCACATGCTGCAGCACTAGGGAGAGCAGGCCCTGCACTTTGCCTGGACAGCACAGTACAGGTGGCCCTGAATGTGGGGGATGTGTGTGAACTAACCCCAAGGGTGCAAGTCTGAGAGAGCCAGTCCTGCCTTTTGTCTGCTTTTTTGTGGCATTGGTGAGAGAGAGATCCCCTCCACCTTCTGATGCTCTCAACACAGATAGCAAGTGGGTGAGCTGGCCCTGATGAGCTCATGAGAGGAGGAGAACTGGCCCAGTCCCTTCCCTGCTGTAGCACTGGGGATAGTTGGCCCTGCACCCTACCCAGGTAGCACAGTAGAACTGGCCCTGGATGTGGGGGTTGCAGGCCCAGAATCAGGGCTTTGAGTTGGCCCACAATGACATATACCCCATGAATGAACTGCTGGAGTGCATGAAGAGGCCAGTACCACAGATCCAAAACTACATGATCTCTATGACACAGGACAGCAGCATATCTGAGAAGAGTCCCAGTGAGGTTCCAGTATTGACAAAGTAGCAGAAGCCAGAAAAGCCTTGTACCAGACCAAAGGATCATTGTAATAAACATTCACAAGCAAAAAATGTAAACAAAGTGGAATATTGTGAGACACACTGAGGCACACTATAGATTCCACAATGGGTTTTTTTTCTTTTTGTGGTTGGGAGAGGTCTCAAGGGTGGAGGGTGGATCTGAGGGGAGGTGGGAGATGAGAGGGAACAGGGTGCATAATGTGAAAATCACACAATATAAAAAACAATTTTCAAAAGCAATTACAGATTCAACACAATTTCAATAAAAATTCCAATAAAATCACAAAAAATGTAAAGAAAGCTTAAATTTTATATGGAAATACAAAAGACCCAGGATAGTCAAAACAATAAAGAATAACAACAAAAAAAATGCAGGAAGTATCACCAGCCTAGATTTCAAGTTATATTGCAGAGCTATCATAATAAAAATGGGATAGTATTTGGCATAAAAACAGACTCATTAACCAGTGGAATAGAATTAAGGACTCACACTCCTACAGTCATTTAATTATTTACAAAGAATTCAATAACATGCATTGGAGAAAAGATGGCTTATTTTTAAAATTTATTTTCTTTGAAGTTTTTTCATGCAATATATTTTGACAATATTTTTCCTCCCACATCTTCTCCACCTTCCTAATCACACAAATAAGTATTCTATATCTATAGATTCAATACAATCTCTCTCTAAGGAAAGAAGTATAGTTTCAGGTTCTTGGCCACTTTAGCAGTGTTGTGGATGGGCTCCATCCCATGGAGCATGCCTTAAATCCAATCAGAAAACAGTTGACTAATCCCATAAAATTTATTCCACTAATGTACTAGTATATCTCACAGGCAAGCACTGCTGTACATCACAGGTTTTGTAGCTGGATGAAATTGCTACTATTCTCTTTTGGTGGGCAAAGTACCTTCCATCGACATGAACACTATTCAGTAGAAAGGAAGCCTCTAGTTAGGCACCAGCTCAAATTTTTCATGTTCATTGAGATATGTAAGTGTTGTTTTCAGCAATAGGACCTTACCATCAGTTTGTGGAGAGCAAAGAACAGCCTTGGAAACACCCTGTGGTGTTTAGGGGTTTCCATTGCACCACTTTTGACCAATAACTCAACAAAGTGAAACCCATCCCTGGCAATGGAGGTTTAACTTGGTACAATAGAATATCTACTTGGGAGTTTGTCGTCCCACCCTCCACCTCACATTATATGGTGACTCCATTTAAATTTCTTTCATATATATGTATATTAGGAAGCTTTTACAGTAGTAGGTCTCCATATGGCTTTTTGAAAGGCCTGTACCTTCCTACATTCTGTCGTTTACCCTGCCCTCCTCCCATACCCCTTCCTCATTTAATCCTCCTGTGATACATTTCCCTTTTTTTCTTTATAACATGATATTCTATTTCCCCTTCCTTAGAAGATCCCTTTCTCCCCCTGGCATCTTACTAGCTACTTAAACTAGGTGATTATTCAAATTGAAACAAATATAGGCAATGTTTAAAAGCTAACATCCATATCACAGAAAACAGGCAATATGGGGTCTTTTGGGGTCTAGGTAACCTCCCTCAGGATGTTTTTTTTTTTTCCTAATTCCATCAATTTACATGGGAATTTCATGATTTCATGTTTTCTTAAGGTTATAGATGGCATATTTTATTTTTTTCCTTTATTATTTATTTCTTCAAGTTACATCTCAGTCGCAGCCCCCTCCCTATTCCCCCCTCCAGTCCCACCCTCCCACCCTCAACCCTCCATCCTCTTCCCTTTTTTAAGTTTAAGGTATATCTTATTTCCCCCTACATTTTCCCCTTTCAGTCCAACAAATGGCTCTTTCTCTTATAATAATAAATATAATACAAAACAACAGAGGTAATTAGGCTACAGTTATGAGGGTTATATGGCTTAGCGCACATTCCCAATGTCCAGTCCATATGTATTTGGCACCTGACTTTAACATTCTACTATCTAACCATCTCCATTAGTTTAAAGTTCTACATCTAACTCAACATTCATACTAACCTGCAACACAATTTTAAAAGTATCTTCTTAGATCTATAACACTCTCTTGACTATTAAACAACTCAAAATTTAATTATGAGACTCTAGCTATCTGTTCTTCAACCACCTCAGAGACCTGAGAGGGATAAACATATCTGATTTTATAGGAAGTACAGGGCCTGCAGCTTCCAAAACTAAGAAATGACATACCAGTGGCTGCCTGGACAGTTCCCATTTTCTATCCATACATTACAGCATCGATCTTCAGGCGTTTGGCCCCGTTTCTCTGACAGACATTGATTGTAGAGCAGGGGTTATGAAGGACTTTCCTACCCTGTCTTGGCAGAGCTAGGCTGTCGACTTACCTGCTTCCAG
>CAJQZJ010027865.1:6756-30066 GCA_907164525.1 Lophiomys imhausi | reverse complement strand
TAAGAGAAGGAACCAGCTGTTGGACTGAAAGGGGAAACCTCTGGAGGAAAGAGGGTGGAAGGGCGGGTTAGGAAGGGGGAATAGGGAGGGGTTTGTTAATGAGATGTAACTTGAAAAAAAAAATAAAGTATTTATAAAAAAAAAAAAGAAATATACATTTTCAATGCGATTCCTATCCAAATACTAACTCAATTTTTTGCAGATCTGGAAAAAACAATTCTCAACTTCATATGGAGTAACAAAAGATCCAGAATAGCTAAATCAATCATGTACAATAACAGAACATCTGGAGGTGTCACCATCCTGGATTTCAAGCTGTACTACAGGGAAATAGTAATATAAACAGCATAGTACTGGTATAGAAACAGACCAGTTGACCAATGGAATCGAATTGAAGATCCAGAAATAAACCCACACTCCTACGGTCACTTAATTTTTGATAAAGAAGCCAAAAACATACAATGGAAAAAGGAAAGCATCTTCAATAAATGGTGCTGTTCTAACTGGATGTCAACATGTAGAAGAATACAAATAGATCCATATTTATCACCCTGTACAAAACATAAGTCAAAGTGGATCAAGGACCTCAACATAAATCTGGACATACTACCATCAATAGAAGAGAAAGTGGGGAAAAGCCTGGAACTCATTGGCACTGGTAGCAACTTCCTGAACAGAACACCAATAGCTCAGGCACTAAAACAAACAATCATAAATGGGACCTTAGAAAATTGAAAAGCTTCTGTAAGGAAAAGGACACTTTCCTTAGAACAAAACAGCAGCCTACAGATTGTGAAAGGATCTTTACCAACCCAACATTTGACAGAGGGCTAATATCCAAAATATATCAAGAACTGAAGAAATTAAACACCAAAAAAACCCCAAATAACCCCACCAATAAATGGGGTAGAGTGCAAAACCCAGAATTCACAGAAGAGGAATCTCTAAAGGCCGAGAGGCATTTGAGGAAATGTTCAACATCTTTGGTCATCAGGGAAATGCAACTTAAAACAACTCTGAGATTCCATCTCACACCTGTCAGAATGGCTAAGATCAAAAACTCAAATGATAGCACATGCTGGCGAGGATGTGGAGAAAGGGGAACACTCCCCCATTGCTGGTGGGACTGCAAACTTGTGGAACCGCTTTGGAAATCAATCTGGAGATATCTTAGAAACTTGGGAATAAATCTACCTCAAGACCCAGCCATACCCCTCTTGGGCATATATCCAAAAGATTCGAAAGGAAACTACAAGGATATTGCCTGAACAATGTTCATAGCAGCTTTATTTGTAATAGCCAGAAACTGGAAACAACCCAGATGTCCTTCAACTGAAGAATGGATAAAAAAAAAAAACTATGATACATTTACACAATATAATACTACACAGCTATCAGAAATGAGGATATCATGCAATTCAAAACCAAATGGATGTAACTAGAAAAGCTCATCCTAAGTGAGCTGACGTAGTCCCAGAAAGACAAATATGGTATGTATTCCCTTATAAATGGTGTTACCATAAATCACAGAATAACTATCCTACAACACACACACCCAAATAGATAGGAACCTAGTATATATATCCTAGGAAAAATTCTATCCACCAGTGAGTCATGGAATCTGCTGTAGGTTAGTGGAACACCACACCCTAGATGGTGTGCCTTATCAAGCTCCAGTACAAGTGGAAGCTCTTGGCCCTCACATGACACAAGATCTGAGGGAGTATGATATGTGAGGGCTCACCTCATCGGAGGAGAACGAGAGTACCAAGTAGAGGGACAAGGAGGGAGGGAGGGAAGGAGAGAGGAAGGGAAGGGCCAGGAGGGAAGGAAGGAGGAAACTATATTCTAGAAGTAAATAATACTTTTTTAAGAAATGACAATATTTTTGTTTATTATTAATACTAAATAGAGAATTCACAAAGGAGGAATCCCTAAGGGCTGAGAGACACCTGAAGAAATGTTCAACATCGTTAATCATCAGAGAAATGCAACTCAAGACGACCCTGAGATTCCACCTAACACCTGTTAGAATGGCTAAGATAAAGAGCTCAAACGATAGCGTATGCTGGCGAGGGTGTGGAGAAAGGGGAACCCTACTCCATTGCTGGTGGGAGTGCAGACTTGTGCAACCACTATGGAGGTCTGTCTGGCGATATCTTAGAAATCTAGGAATAACCTTGCCTCAGGACCCAGCCATACCACTTCTGGGTATACATCCAAAGGACCTCTCATGGAGACGTAGGGAAGTCTCCTCATCTATGTTCATAGCAGCCTTATTTGTAACAGCTAGAAATTGGAAACAACCCAGATGTCCCTCAACTGAAGAATGGATTAAAAAATGTGGTACATCTATACAATGGAATATTACTCAGCTATCAGAAACAATGAAATCATGCAATTTGCAACCAAATGGATGGATCTAGAGGAGCTCATCCTGAGTGAGCTAACTCAGTCTCAGAAGGATGCACATGGCATCTATTCACTTATAGTAGGATTTTAACTATATCGTACAGGATATCTGTACTACAACCAACACACCAAAAGGAACAAGGACATAATTTTTTTTTATCTTTTTCTTTTTCCTTCTTTTTTTCTTTTTTCTTTTTCCTTTTCCTTTCTCTTTTTCCTCTCTTTTTTTGTTGATATTCTTTGTTTTTGTGGGTTTGTGTGTTTGTTGGTCTTTTTTTTAGTATTCCCCCAGTAGCAATGAGAAACCATTCAATGGCAGTACTGCCTCGTAGGCCCCCAGTGAATGAAGAGGCTCTTGGCCCTCATATGACTCCTGATCTGTGGTGAGAGACTGTTAGGCAGGGACACTCCACCCCAGAGGAACAAGACGGAAGGGTCAGGGGGTAGAGCATGGGAGGGAGGGGCTGGGAAGTGGGAAAAGAGGACAATATGATAAGGATGTAACCTGAAGCAACAAACAAATTTATTAACTAAAAAAAAAAAAAAGGCAGGGGGCAGGGCTGAAACACTGTGAATGGAATAGAGGATACAGCCATTCGACCTGGTTTTGCAGACCTCCAGGTGTAGAGAAGACGTGGAGCTAAGGTAAAATACAAGAGAATTGTGGTATTGGCCCATGCCTTTGACTTCAGCGGAGACGGGGGGGGGGAGCACCGTAGAGTTGGTGGTCTTATGTATTCTGGAGTCATACGGAGCGGGGTGGTGAGGGTACATACTCTTGGTCCCACCATTCAAGAAGAGTACACCCTTGGTCCCAGCTCCCAGCACACTGGAGACATAAACCGGCAGATCCCGGATCTCAGGGTCAGCCTGATGCAGGGCAAACTCTAAATAGAGAAAGACTTCGATCCAGGAGTGGTGGAACACATCTTTGATCCCTTCAGATGGGAAACACAGGTCCCTGATCCCAATAATTAGAGTTCAGAGACACACACATGGGATTTGGAGGGATCTAGGTTTGGAGGCTACTTACAAAAGGCCTTCTCGATGCAGGCAGATTGTCCTTTGGGATCTCAAAATATATACATTAGAGCTGGTTTAGCTCCAAGATGACAGAATGATTTCTTCTTTAACCCGGATTGAAAGATAATGCTTTGTATGTTGTCAGAAGGCCAAATTTGCTTCAGGAGAAGTACTACCTAGCCCCCCCCACCCCACCCCTCAAAAAAAAGAGGGCAATTGTCCTAGGGTTAGGATTGGGGCAGGGCTCTGTTCTTATCGTTCCAGGAGAATCGAAGAGTCCATTAGGGCAGCCCGGGGATGGCTGGACAGCGGAATCCTCAGCAGAGAGCAGAATCAGGCACCAAGGAGGACGAGTGACCCAGTTGATTCTGCCTGGCAGACTTCCTCAATAGCTGTCTCCATCGGGGGCCTGCAACCACCACAGCAATCCAATGTCACTGGGACAGCTCAGCTCTACACAATGCCCCGGCAGGAACCTCAGTGAAGCCTGCAAGATCAGCTTCTGCCTACAAACCCCTTAGGTCATCTAAACAGCTGAGAACAGAAGGACTTAACATAAAAGAGTGTACTAACATTTTTAATCATTTTTCCTATTTGGGTTGGGGCCCCAAACAGGTCTACTACGACCCAAATCAGCAGGAAGTCACTTTAAGAGAGCGACGTCCCATGCCCAGTGGATGGGGAAGGTGTTTCTCCGCCCTTCTTTTAGGTTATTTGAAGGACAACTGAAAACTCTGATATGTAGGGGAAGAGACTACAAGCTGATAAATGGTCCTGTCTTAATGGGTTTTGGAGGTTAGCCCCATGGACTTCCTTCTTTTCCTTTTCTGTATCCTTCTTCCTCTCCTATGTAGGAGTGCATGGGCTTGAGAAAAATGAGATATAGACATAGCACAGGAAGGTCCAAGAAGAAGGGACAGATTATTGAATATGCCCTTATACCTTTGTATATTGATACAAAATTAGTAGTTTATTTGGCTAAAGTGGTATTGACCATTGTTTATTGTGCAAAAATAAGATTGTATTGGATTACATCGGTATTGATCTTTGTATATTGATACAAAATTAAGATTATAGTTGGCCACAATGGTATTGACCCTTGCATATGGACGTAATATTAAGATTATATTGGGCTACATAGGCATTGATCTTGGTATATTGATACATAATTAAGAGTATATTTAACCACAATTGAATAGATCTTTGTATATTGATACAAATTTAAAGGTAACGCTTCCTAATGGTATCATACCTAGAGATACTTAAAAATAAAATGTGAAGCTCTGACCTCTTGATACCAACCGTCTAAAACGGTCTAGGATAGTTAAACTCCTAGTCATGCAAACATGTCACTTTGTTAGCTACTATGACAGTCTATCACAGATATTCTCTAAACTACCCATTAATCAGGTTGCTAAGAGACAAGCAACATTTGCTTATCTAAATACAAGAGATGGAAAGGGCATCTTCAAAAACCCCAAGAGATCTGCAGAATATGGCATTCAAAGATGTTATCTTAAATCAAGATTTTTTTTGATATCGAGACATATCAGCACCTGACAGCACCCCCTATTCTACTCCAAGTAGAAGATAAGCATCGAAGAACCTCCACTGTAAGATGGTTGAATTAGTGGCAAGCCTTTCTCTTGGCATGAAAAAACCCCTTGCACCAACTGCAGACAGACTGCTGTCCAAAATGGACAAAACTTGGTAGCAGGGAAGTCGACAGCCTAACTCTGCCAAGACAGGGTAGGTAAGTCCTTCATAATCCCTGCTCTACAACAAATATCTGTCAGAGAAACAGGACCCAAAGGCTGAAGACTGATGCTGGAATGTATGGAGAGAAAATGGGAACTGTCCAGGCAGTCATTGGTATGTTCTTTCTTAGTTTTGGAAGCTGCAGGCCCTGCACTTCCTATATAAGCAAATATATTTATCCCTCTCAGGTCTCTGAGGTGGTTGAAGAATAGACAGCTAGAGTCTCATAGTTAAATTTTGAGTTGTTTAGGAATCAAGAGGGTGTTATAGATCTAAGAAGATACTCTTAAAAGTGTTTTGCAAGATAGTATGAATGTTGAGTCACATATAGACCTTTAAACTCATGGAGTTGGTTAGATAGTAGAATGTTAAAGTCAGGGGCCAAATATGTATAAACTGGACATTGGGAAGGTATACTGGGCCATTTAACTCTCATAAATGTGGCATATTTATATCTTTTGTTTTGTATAATACTTACTGTTATAAGAGAAGGAACTATCTGTTGGATTGAAAGGGGAAACTTCTGGGGGGAAGAGGGTGGAAGGGCGGGATAGGAAGGCGGAATAGGGAGGGGTTTGTTACTGAGATGTAACTTGAAGAAAAAAAATAAAGTATTTAAAAAAAAGAAATGAGTTAATAATCTTAAAAAATGTAATAAAAATACAATATAAAATTTTCAAACTATAATTTACCGAAGGTATACTTGCCCTACTGGCATGAAAGGAAAATGACCTTAATTTAAGATTAGAATGTTAGACTGCAGGTGGCCACATAGATTACACAAACTTGATAGCAGCTTGAAAGTTCTTTTTTTTTTAGAGGTATAGGTTATTTCCATATTTTGGCATTAAAAAGCAGGTAACAGGTTTAAAACACTGTAAATAAATTAAAGATTACAACTGTTCAACCTTATACTCTGGTTTCTCTTCAGATCGTGTAAATCTTTCGCCTGTTACAACTGTTCAACCTGGTTTTACAAACCTCCAAGAGTTGAAAAAACTTAGAGCTAAGGTAAAATACATGAAAGGCGTGTTCTTAGCCCATGCCTTTACCTCCAGCAGAGACAGGGGAATCACTATAGAGTTAGTTGTCTTATAAATTCTAGAGTTACAAGGAACAGGTTGGTGATGGTGCACACCCTTAATCCCATCATTCGAGAAGAATACATCCTTAATCCCAACACACTCAGGACAGAAACAGGCAGATCTCAGAGATCAAGGTCAGCCTGATACAAAACAAGCTCTAAATAGTTAAAAACTTCGATCGAGGGGTGGTGGAGCACATCTTTAATCCCATCAGTTGGGAACCACATGTCTTTGACCCCAATACTTAGAATGCAGAGACAGACACATAGAATTTGGAGGGATTTAAGTTTAAAAGCTATTTACAATACGCATGCTGAAATTCAAACCAATTGTTCTTTGAGATCTCAAATTATATATACACTAAATGTTTGTTTAGCTCCAAAATATCAAAATAATTTCTTCTTTAATCCTGATTGAAATGTAATACTTTATATATTGTCAAAAAACCAAATTTGCTCCAGGAAAAATATTACCTGACCCCCCCCCCCCAAAAAAAGGTAATTGTCCCAGAGTTAGGATTAGGGCAGGGCTCTATTCTTATCTTTCAGGAGATTTAAAGCATCTATTCAAGGAATCCAGGGACAACTGGACAACGGAAACCTCAGCAGAGAACAGATCAGACACCAAAGAAGACAAGTGGCCCAGACGATCCAGCCTTGCAGACTTCCTCAATAGCTGTTTCCTCAAAAGTCTACAACCACAACAATTCAAAATCGCTAAGATTGTTCAGCTCCACAGACTGCTCCAGAGAGAACTTCAGTAAATCCCTGAAGATCAGCTTCTGTCTACAAACTTCTTAGGACATCTAAATAGCTGAGCACAAAAGGACTGAACATCAAATGATTCTATTAACATTTTTAACCATTTTTCCATACTTATTTAGGCCCGAAACAGGTTTACTACATCCCAAATCAGCAGGAAGTCATTTTAAGAGAACAACGTTCCATCCCCAGAAGGTGGGGAGGGTGCCCCCCCCTTTGGTTATTTGATGGATAATAGAAAATTTTGTTATTTAGGGGAAGAGACTACAAGCTGTTAAATGGTCTTGTTAAATGGGTTTTAGAGGTTAGACCCAGGGACTTCTCTCTTTTTCTTTTGTGTATCCTTCTTTCTCTCCTATGTAGGAGTGAACAGACGAGAAAAAATGGGACATAGACATAGTATAGGAAAGATCAAGAAAAAAGGACAGATTATTGAATATGGCCTTATACCTTTGTATATTGATACAAAATTAATATTATATTTGGCTAAATTGGTACTGATCATTGTATATTAATGCAAAGTTAAGATTGTATTGGAATACATGGGTATTGATCTTTGAATATTGATACAAAATTAAGATTATATTTGCCCACAATGGTATTTTCCCTTGTATATTGATGCAAAATTAAGATTGTATTGGGCTACACAGGTATCGATCTTTGTATATTGATACAAAATTAAGATTACCTATGCCCACATTGGTGTTGATCTTTGTATATTGATACAAAATTAAGGGTAGTGCTTCTTAAAGGTATTGTACCTAGTAATGTTTAAAAGTGAAATGTAAAGTTTTTGCTTCTGGTTACCAAACATCATAAACTGCTTAGGATAATTAAGAAATGGAAACTTATAATTACACAAGCGTGTCATTTTGTTAGTTACTATGACAATCTATCACAGTTATTTTCTAAGCTACTCAGAAATCAAGTTGCTAAGAGACAAGCAACATTTGCTTACCTAATAAAAGAGAAAGATAAGGCATTTTCAAAAACCTCAAGAGATCTTCAGAATATGGCATTCAAAGAGGTTTTCTTAACTTAAGATTTTTTTGATATCGAGACATGTCAGCTCCTGACAGCACCAATTATTCTACTCAAGTAGAAGATGATCTTCGAAGAATCTAAAGTGGGAGATGGTTGAATTGATGGTAAGCCTTTCTCTTGGAAACAAAAACCCCTTGCATCAACTGTAGACAGACTGCTCTCCAAAAAGGACAAAACTTGGAAGCAGGTAAGTCAACAGCCTAGCTCTGCCAAGACAGGGTAGGTAAGTCCTTCATAATCCCTGCTCTACAATCAATGTCTGTCAGAGAAATGGGGCCAAAGGCTGGAGACTGATGCTGTAATGTATGGAGAGAATATGGGAACTGTCCAGGCAGCCACTGGTATGTCATTTCTTAGTCTTGGAAGCTGCAGGCCCTGCACTTCCTATATAATCAGATATATTTATTCCTCTCAGGTCTCTGAGGTGGTTGAAGAATAGAGAGCTAGAGTCTCATAGTTAAATTTTGAGTTGTTTAGGAATCAAGAGAGTGTTCTGGATCTAAGAAGATATTTTTAAACAGTGAGGCAAGTTAGTATGAAAGCTGAGTTAGATATAGAACTTTAAACTCATGGAGATGGTTAGATAGTAGAATGTTAAAGTCAGGTGCCAAATACATATGGACTGGACATTGGGAATGTATGCTAAGCCATATAACTCTCATAATTGTGGCCCATTTATTTCTGTTGTTTTGTATTGTATTTATAGTTATAAGAGAAAGAACCATTTTTTGGACTGAAAGTGAGAGCTGTTGGGGGGAAAAAGAAATACCTTAAACTAAAAAAAAAGGGTAGAAGATGGGGGGATGAGGGTGAGGAGGGTGGAAGGGTGGGACTGGAGGGGGGAGTAGGGAAGGGATTGTGATTGAGATGTAACTAGAAGAAATAAAAAAGAAATTATTTTAAAAAAGCATGGAGAGAATGAAATAAGACTCACAAAATAAACTGTGGTACATCTACACAATGGAATATTACTCAGCTATCAGAAACAATGAAATTATGCAATGTGCAGCCAAATGAATGTAACTAGAGAAGCTCATCCTGAGTGAGCTAACCCAGACTCTGAAGGATGCACATGGCATCTATTCACTTATAGTAGGATTTTAGCTATATAGTACAGGATATCTATACTACAACCAACGCACCAAAGAGAACATGGACATAGACATTTTTATTTGTTTATTTATTTATTATTTGTTTGTTTGTTTGTTTGTTTGTTTTTTAGTTTTCCCTCCCTGGCAATGAGACACTTTTCACTGGTGGTACTGCCTTGTAGGCCCGCAGTGTATGAACAGGCTCTTGGCCCTCATATGATTTCTGAAATAGGTGAGGGACTGTTATGTAGGGACCTTCCACTCCAGAGGAGTGGGGTGGAAGGGTTTGGGGGTAGAGGGTGGGAGGGTGGAGCTGGGAAGGGGGGAAAGAGAACAATATGATGGAGATGTAACCTGAAGCAACAAATAAATAAATTTATTTATTAAAAAGAAGAAATACATTCTGAATACATGAGCAAACAGATAGTGTACAAGGACTCTCAATGTAATTAGTCATAACACTACCTACAGCCACTACAATTCTCAACTGTAGATAATTTTTGCCTGTCTCATCAACCCCCAACCGAAGAGATGTTTGGTAGTATCTGGAAAGGTTATTGTTACTGTGACTGTTTTGTTTATTTGTTTATTGGAGTGTTCCTAATATATAGGCAGAGTTGAAAGTAGAATTCCACAATTCACGGGATAGTCTTTCAAAATTATGAAAGTTATGACTTAGAAATCAAGAGTGATGAGTTTGAAAAGCCTTGATCTAGAAGGAAAATACTTGGCTGAACACTGAGTTTCAGTTAAATGGTTCTTTTTTTTTAAGTTTTAGGTTATTTTTATTTATGGCTATGTATGTATGTTTGTATATTTGTTGAGGGGTGCCCTGCGTGTGGGTGCCTAAGAAGTCCAAAGAGGACACTGGATCTCCTAGAGGTGTTTGTGAGCTGTTCAACGTATATCCTGGAACCCGAATTCTAGGCCTCTTGAAGACCAGCAAGTCCTCTTAACCAGTGAGTCATTTCTTTAGCCTCTAGTGAAGGTATTTTGAAACAAAAGGTGGGGGTCTTGTTCCTGTCTGTGGGAATCACTATTATTGTATATATACTATTACACATCCTAATGGTTAATAACTTTACCTCCATCCTAAATTCTTTAAGCAACTGAGCCCTTGCATTCTCCACTATCTCAATTTCTTTGTTTTAATATTTATTTATTACTGCAGGTTACATCTCCATCACAGTGCCCTCTTTCCACCCCTCCCACTCCTTCCCTCCCTCCCTCTACCCCCTATCCCTTCCATTCCACTCCTCTGGAGTGGAATCTCCCTACATAACAGTCCCCCACCCCAGTTCAGCAGTCATATGAGGGCCAAGAGCCTCCTCATACACTGGGGGCCTACAGGGCAGCACCACTAGGGCAAAGTATCTCACTGATAGGAAGTAAAGTCTATGTTCATGTTCCCTTTGGTGCATTGGCTGTAGTATAGTTATCCTGTACTACATGGCTAAAGTCTAATTATAAGTGAATAGATGCCATGTGCATCCTTCTGGGTCTGGGTTAGCCACTCAGGATGAGCTTCTCTAGTTCCATCCATTTGGCTGCAAACTGCATGATGACTATTTTCTTCCAAAGAAGCTGAAGTCCATAAAATCAGTTAACATTCCCTGATCTGTTTATCAATCAATCATGGTCTCTTTTCACCCATTATAATAAAATTGAACCATTATGCTACAAATAATAATAAAGAGGTAAAGTGCAAGTATAGCACTCTAGGACCTAGGAATACATATCACAACTAGATACTACTATATAGTCAAAGCCATGGGTAACCACATAAAACTATCTATACGGCTACATATTTCAGAACCATTGTTTATTGTAGAGGAAAAATAGCAGTATCTAAATGTTTACGAACAAGAAAGTGTTACATAAATGATATAATATTAATTTGAAAGGATTTGTTTTATGATACAAGAATATAAGAAGTAGATCATAGCTGAGTATTTAAAACATGGATCTTTAATATAAAATTCCACTCAGTACCAAATATCATATGTGGAAGTTATCAAAGTAAGAACATACTTCTGTCTCAGGGAGGTGAAGTTCTATCTGGCTTTGCCATCTATTTCAAACTTCCTAAAATAAACTTAAATTACTGTAAATAAATAGTACTAATTTAGCCAGGTTGAAAAATATTTGTACATCCTTTGAATAAAGAAAATTAAAGGGAAACTTCAAACATGCAGCAGAACTTTTTTTTTAAGTCAAAAGGAGAATTATGCCATCACTCAACCAGTAAAAAGCTTCCTCCTTATGAGGAATTGTCCAGTTCATCACTTGTAAGGAGTGAGTAGAAGGGTCTTAGCTCTTAGAAAAGAAGTCAGCTTCCATTCCAAAGGGAACAAGGCTCTAACTCTGTCCTGCTCTGGAAAACTGTCAGGTCACTTACTCTGTCTCAAATAAGAAAACTTGAACTTGAGTTCTCAAAGTAACTGTGTACAAATGGTTTTAGAATCCACATTGAAACTGTTTCTGCCTTTCTTGGGCTTTCTTCAGTTTTGTGTGATGGAGTAGTTTTCCATAATATTTTAAGTGTACCAATATATGAGTTAAAGAATGAAAACTGTGAACAGTTCCAAGAGCTTCAGGAATCGCTTCCCAATGTGGAGCTTATGCAAATTCAGGAAAAGAGCAGTTCTGCAATGGATCCAACCAGCAAAAGATCTACTGCTCTTCTTTTACAGCTAAGCAGTTTCCACACACCATATATGTTTTGAAGTAACATACCAAAATTCTCCTTAAAAGATGCCCATCCCAACATTTTTTCTGTAATCCAGTGCATATCTACCAAAATAGTATGCAATACAGACCAACATCATTAAGCCAGTGACACTTAGCATGAAGGTCCTACCCCTCTCACCTCATTCTTGCCTTTTTTTCTTGGCATCTGTGTGTAATTCAGAAAATGTCTCAAGCAATATAGCCTATTGTATAAGGTATATCATAGAGATATGATACATGGAGTATACAAAAAGGAAAAATTGGGTCTGCATTTATAAAACACCTAGCCTTCAAATTATATTATAAAAATGTGTCTTTGTAGAAAAGTAAGTTAAGTATGCTAGATTTAACAAGACCCAGAGAACAGACTCTTGTGGTTAGGGTGTGGTAACTTGTAGGGCTAGCCTTTCTATCATAGGAAGTGGAAATTTATACTTAGGGCTACAGTTCTGAGTACATAGAGGACAAGTCGTACTTGTCTAAGTTATTTGTGTCAAATGACTAGAACCCAACTCTTTCAGTAATGAATTTGATGATCTTGAATATGTTGTAAGACTTTCTGTGCCCCAGTTTTTGTTTTGTTTTGTTTTGGGGTTTTTGTTTTGTTTTTGTTTTGGTAACATGAAAAATTAAGATAAGAGGAGAAAAAAATTGAAAATCTCTGGAATAGAAACAGGAATACAGGTTAAGGTCAACTAGCACCAAATTTCACTTTCCTTTACTGTGAAATTCATTATCTAATGGAATTACTGAGTTGATTTAGAAAACAAGAAACATGTCTAGTTGACTATCTTGACAAATCAACAATCACTATTGCTAACAGTACAACTTTAGAATTAATTTTGACTAGATACCAACAACCTACTAGACAATGCATTTTATAATCTATGAATGTCAGGTGTCAATGAGCCCTAGAACTTCAGAACAAATAGGGCTTCATCCTAGAGGCCAAATTCTATTGAAATTCATAATTATATAATAATAGATGAGTATGTGTGCACTCCTATTAGACTATGATGTTGTATAGTATGGACTCTGAAAACTAACCTGTACTAAAATTGATAAGACAGGAAGAGAATTTACTAAAGCTTAAGTGTTGTAGGCTATTTCCTTTTGGAGCTTGTCACTAACTAAAAGTCACTGGCAATATAAGGATACCAGTTTCTATTCTTTAGTGTTCAAGAATGTCAGTTCGACTTGAATTATCTTAAGTTTTAAAGACAACTGTAACAGAACAGATTGGGTTTAATGCTGATGGGAAACATGCATAATATAAATGACTGACATAGTGATGATGAAGCCGGAACTCCATGTATTCCAGGCAGATTTTCTATGTAATAATATGATGAAGATTCATGGTCCATGGGTTTGTCTATTTTGTTGATTTTCTCAAAGAACTAATTCTTGGTTTCATTGATTCTTTGTATTGTTCTTTTTGTTTCTAAGTTGTTGACTTCAGCCCTAAGTTTGATGATTTCCTGCCTTCTGTTCCTCTTTGGGAGTGTTTGTTTCTTTTTTTCCCCAGTTTTTCCAATTCAGCTGTTAATTATCTAATATGAGCTGTAACAATTTTCTTTTTGAAAATTTTCAATTTTCACTTAGTGCTAGAACTTTTCTTGTAGCACAGGTTTGGGTATGTTGTGCCTTCATTTTCGTTGGATTTTAATAAGTCTTTGATTTGTTTCTTTATTTCTTCCCTGACCCAGTAGTCATCCAGTAAAGAGTTGTTCAATTTCCATGTGTGTGTAGGTTTCTGTTATTTCTGTTGTTGTTGATGTCCAGCTTTATTCCATGGTGGTCTGATAAGATACAAGGGGCTATTTCAATTTTCTTGTATCTGTTGAGGCTTGTTTTGTATTCAACTATATGGTTGATTTTGGAGAAAGTTCCTTGCAGTGCTGATAAGAAGGTGTATTCTTTTGTGTTTGGGTGAAACGTTCATTCTATAGATATCTGTTAGGTCCATTTGGTTCATGACCTCTTTTAGACTCATTATTTCTCTGTTTGGTTTCTGTATTCATGACCTGTCCATTGTTGTGAGTGGGGATAGATGTGTGATTTAAGCTTTAGAAGAGTTTGTTTTACAAATGTAGGTGCCCTTGTATTTGGGTCATAGATATTCAATATTGAGATGTCATCTTGATGAATATTTCCTTTAATGAGTATGTAATAATGCCTTTCTCTATGTCTTTTGATTAACTTCAGTTGAAAGTCTTTTTATTTGATATTAAGATGGCTACTCCAGGTTGCTTCCTTGGTCCATTTGCTTGGAAAACCTTTTCCCAGCCCTTTACTCTGAGGTAGCATCTATCTTTGTTAATGAGATGCATTTTTTTTTTGTATGCAGCAAAATAATGGGTCTTGTTTATGGATCCATTCTGTAAGTCTGTGTCTTTTTATTGGGGAGTTGAGTCCATTGATGTTGATAGATATTAAATGACCAAAAGTTAAAAAAAAAAAACAAAGATTCATGGTCCAAGACTCGGGTTATACCAATGGAAAAATATTTTCCCTGAATTATGATGAAACACAAATGAACATGCAAAGATTCTGGTAGGCTCTTTAGGATCCAATACCTCATGCCAGATGAGCAACTTTAACCAGAGTGTTGGAATTTTGTCTATAAGTGACATGGCCAGTCCTAATTTTGATATAGATGAGCAAAGAACCACGGCAAACAGAATCATGTGGACCTCACTGCCTTGTATAGTTGGTGGGTGTCTTATCAGGAGGAATCAGTTCTAGAGAGGAAAATGACAGGGAAAGAGATATAGAGTGTATGATAAACAAACAGACAAAAAGAAAAATGTCAAGCAGTACACCCCAGCAGATGTTTGCTCTTGACAAATGCCAATGTATACAAATCTTCCCTCTGGACTACTTCAGCACTGTGGCCTTTCAAAAGATCCCTATTCTTTATATCAATTAAGGAAAAGAAAAGGAGGAGGGGGAAGTGGAGGTACAAGAGAAGGAGGAGGGGAAGAGGAGGCTAAGGAAGGAAGATAATGTTTAAGATGACAGGAAAAAAATCCTCAGGTGAGAGAATATGATATTAAGACACAAATTCAAGGTTTCTATTATCAAAGAAATTTAAATAAGTGTTAAGTGCAGCCAGAGGACTCCTCCCCCTCCCAAAAGAAGCTTATCCATGACTACCAGTCATGACCATTTATACATACCCACTTTCCTCTCCATCATTGTTTCCTTAAGGCCTACTCATCCAGTATCTTCAAACACATTTCTCAAAGACAACAGTTTTTCTCTTCGCATTCCCTTGAATAAATGCTCAGGATCCTTAAATCATCAGAAAAATATAACTCAAGACTCCGAGATTCCATCTCACACCTGTCCGAATGGCTAAGATCAAAACCTCAAATGACAGCACATGCTGGCGAGGTTGTGGAGAAGGGGAACACTCCTCCATTGCTGGTGGGAGTGCCAGCTTTCACAAACACTATGGAAATCAATCTGGCAATATCTTAGAAATCTTGGAATAGCTTTATTCAAGATATAGCCATACCACTTCTGGGTATACATCCAAATGATTCCTCACCAAAGCACAAAGAAGTCTCCTCATCTATGTTCATAGCAGCCTTATTTGTAATAGCTAGAAACTGAAAACAACCCAGATGTCCCTCAACCGAGGAATGGGAAAAAATAAACCTGTGGTACATCTACACAATGGAATACTACTCAGCCATCAGAAACAATGGAATCTTATTTGTTTCTGTTGTTTCGTATTGTAATTATTGTTATAAGAGAAAGAACCATTTGTTGGACTGAAAGGGGAGCTGTTGGGGGGGAAAAGATATACCTTAAACTTAAAAAAAGGGTAGAGGATGGGGGGTTCAGGGGGAAGAAGGTGGGAGGGTGGGACTGGAGGGGGGAGTAGGGAAGGGATTGTGATTGAGATGTAACTTGAAGAAATAAAAAATAAATTATATAAAAAAGAAACAACGGAATCCTGCAATTTGTAGCCAAATGGATGGAAGTAGAAAAGTTCATTTTGAGCAAGCTAATCCAGACTCAGAAGAATGTACATGGCATCTATTCACTTATAATTGGATTTTGGCCATATAGTACAGGATAACTATATTACAACCAATGCACGAAAGGGAGCAGGACATAGACTTTGTTACCTGTCAATGAGACACTTTGCCCTAATGGGGCTGCCTTGTAGGTCCCCAGTGTATGAGGATGCTCTTGGCCCTCATATAACTGCTGAACTGGGGCGGGGGACTGATATATAGGGACACTCCACTCTGGAGAAGTAGGATGGAAGGGTTAGGGGGTAGAGAGACTGGGAGGGGTGGAAAGAAGACACTGTGGTGGAGATGTAACCTAAAGTAATAAATAAATATTTTTTTAAAAAGAGAGGAAAAAATTGCACATGGCCTGTTTTAGTGTTGGAATCACAGGAGATGTGGAATATGTGGGAGCTTCCCTGAAAACCCCCCCTCCCAAAAATGCTTTCTAATTTTTCCACAGGCTTTCTTTTTTTTTTTTTACTTTATTTTTTATTTCTTCAAGTTACATCTCAATTGAAATCCCCTCCCTACCCCGCCTCCAGTCCCACCCTCCCACCCTCTTCCGCCTCAACCCACCCATCCCCTTCCTTTTTTTTTTAAGTTTAAGATATATCTTTTCCCCCCAACAGCTCCCCCTTTCAGTCCAACAAATGGCTCTTACTCTTATAATAATAAATACAATACAAAACAACAGAGGTAATTAGGCCAAAATTATGAGAGTTATATGGCTTGGCATACAATCCCAATGTCCAGTCTATATGTATTTGGCACCTGACTTCAACATTCTACTGTCGATCTATCTCCATGAGTTTAAAGTTCTATATCCAACTCAACTTTCATCCCAATTTAAAAAGCATCTTCTTAGAACACGCTCTTGATTCCCAAACAACTCAAAATTTAACTATGAGACTCTAGCTATCTATTCTTCAACCACCTCAGAGACCTGAGAGGGACAAATATATCTGATTATATAGGAAGTGCAGGGCTGCAGCTTCCCAAACTAAGAAATGACATACCAGTGGCTGCCTGGACAGCTCCCATTTTCTCTCCATACATTACAGCATCAATCTTCAGTCATTTGGCCCCATTTCTCTGACAGACATTGATTGTAGAGCAGGGGTTATGAAGGACTCGCCTACCCTGTCTTGGCAGAGCTAGGCTGTCGACTTACCTGCTTCCAAGTTTTGTCCTTTTTGGACAGCAGTCTGTCTACAGTTGAAGCAAGGGGTTTTTCCTACCCTGTCTTGGCAGAGTTAGGCTGTCGATTTCCCCGCTACCAAGTTTTGTCCTTTTTGGACAGCAGTCTGTCTGCAGTTGGTGCAAGGGGTTTTTTCATGCCAAGAGAAAGGCTTGCCACCAATTCAACCATCTTACAGTGGAGGTTCTTCGATGCTTATCCTCTACTTGGAGTAGAATAGGGTTGCCGTCAGGCGCTGATATGTCTTGATATAAAAAAAAATCTTGATTTAAGATAACATCTTTGAATGCCATATTCTGCAGATCTCAAGGGGTTTTTGAAGATGCCCTATCCATCTCTTGTATTTAGATAAGCAAATGTTGCTTGTCTCTTAGCAACTTGATTACTGGGTAGTTTAGAGAATATCTGTGATAGACTGTCATAGTAGCCAACAAAGAGACATGTTTGCATGACTAGGAGTTTGTTTTAACTATCCTAGACCGTTTTAGACGGTTGGTATCAAGAGGTCAGAGCTTCACATTTTATTTTTAAGTATCTCTAGGTATGATACCATTGGGAAGCATTACCTTTAAATTTGTATCAATATACAAAGATCTATTCAATTGTGGTTAAATATACTCTAATTATGTATCAATATACCAAGATCAATGCCTATGTAGCCCAATATAATCTTAATATTACGTCCATATGGAAGGGTCAATACCATTGTGGCCAACTATAATCTTAATTTTGTATCAATATACAAAGATCAATACCGGTGTAATCCAATACAATCTTATTTTTGCACAATAAACAATGGTCAATACCACTTTAGCCAAATAAACTACTAATTTTGTATCAATATACAAAGGTATAAGGGCATATTCAATAATCTGCCCCTTTTTCCTGGACCTTCCTGTGCTATGTCTATATCTCATTTTTCTCAAGCCCATGCACTCCTACATAGGAGAGGAAGAAGGATACAGAAAAGGAAAAGTAGGAAATCCCTGGGGCTAACCTCCAAAACCCATTAAGACAGGACCATTTATCAGCTTGTAGACTCTTCCCCTACATAACAGAGTTTTCAGTTATCCTTCAAATAACCAAAAAGATGGGCGGAGAAACACCCTCCCCACCCTCTGGGCATGGGACGTCGCTCTCTTAAAGTGACTTCCTGCTGATTTGGGTCGTAGTAGACCTGTTTGGGGCCCCAACCCAAATGGGAAAAATGATTAAAAATGTTAGTACAATCCTTTTATGTTCAGTCCTTCTGGAGACAGAAAGAGGCAGATCCCGGAGTTCAGGGTCAGCCTGATGCAGGGTAAACTCTAAATAGAGAAAGACTTCGATCCAGGAGTGGTGGAACACATCTTTGATCCCTTCAGATGAGAAACACAGGTCCCTGTTCCCAATAATTAGAGTTCAGAGACACACACATGGGATTTGGAGGGACCTAGGTTTGGAGGCTACTTACAAAAGGCCTTCTCGATGCAGGCAGATTGTCCTTTGGGATCTCAAAATATATACACTAGAGCTGGTTTAGCTCCAAGGTGACAGAATGATTTCTACTTTAACCCGGATTGAAAGATAACGCTTTGTATGTTGTCAGAAGGCCAAATTTGCTTCAGGAGAAGTACTACCTAGCCCCCTCCATCCCCCCCCAGAAAAAAAAAAAAGAGGGCAATTGTCCTAGGGTTGGGATTGGGGCAGGGCTCTGCTCTTATCGTTCCAGGAGAATCGAAGTGTCCATTAGGGGAGCCCGGGGACGGCGGACAGCGGAATCCTCAGCAGAGAGCAGAATCAGGCACCAAGGAGGATGAGTGACACAGTTGATTCTGCCTGGCAGACTTCCTCAATAGCTGTCTCCATCGGGGGCCTGCAACCACCACTGCAATCCAGTGTCGCTGGGACCGTTCAGCTCTACACAATGCCCCGGCCGGAACCTCAGTGAAGCCTGCAAGACCAGCTTCTGCCTACAAACCCCTTAGGTCATCCACAGGCTTTCTTAAGAGTTTATGAGCATGCCCCTTTATCCTCTAGAAAGAAAAGGACTTTTCTGCCTTTCCTGGGAAGTTCTCATTGCAAATGTTTTCTTCCACGGCCATGCAATTAATTATTTCTCATGATTTCTGTACTTCAAATCACAAGAATCAGAACCTATTTCTGAGACTGCTTTGAAACCTAGAGCATTTGATTCAATGACTTCATGAATTCCTCACTATGAAAACTCTAGATTGCTTGTTAAATAAAAAAGTAAGAGACATTTTTTTTCATTTCCTTTTTCAACAATTTTGAAAACAAAATTATGCTCAACAGTGCTATGCATGATTGATACTGCAGAACATATTTCAGTTGTTTATGAAAAGATATAGCTTATCATAAACTAAATATGATTTTGTTTTAAAGGCATCATTAAGCTTTATTTTCCTTAATTTCAAACTAATATAAACAAGGCTAGAGCCCTTCTAGGAGAAAGCAGAATGAAATATCATCTCAGGGAAGGAAAGCTAAGTGCAGAGGGAAGGAACAGCACAAAGCTACTTCATTTAGATTGCAATAATCAACAAATGTTGCATACATGATTGTACTTTAAAGATACAAGTTGATGATCACTAGTACCTCTGTAAAATTATATATGTATATATATACATATATATATCTCACATACATACATACATACACACTTATTTTGACTTTTAGATTTTACATGCATGGCTAAAAGGTTGGCTGAGTAGTCTTTGGTTGTCAGTAGTTGCTGTAGAAACATTTATATCTTGATCTCTCTATGAAGAAAGCCGCTTTGCATATGGGCCATCTAAGGTGAGCCAAATCCTCCAGAGACAGACTCAGGGAATATCAATTAATTGGTGCACTTTGAGAGAATCAAAAGGAATCAAAGAATAGAGAGAATAAAATTACTGATGAATTCTGCATAAGTTAATTCCATATATACACAGGTACTGTCACAACTGTTTTGAAAAAAATCAATCTTTTTCAAGACATGAAGGGTTAGTTTACAATCCTTGGAATTCTACTCGGTATTTTCCTGCTGTTTATCCTGGAGAAAGATCTAATTTCTTTGGACTTTAATGTCTTCATCTGTAAAATGGGGATACTGTCACAAATATTGAGGTTATCCAGAATTAAAAAGAAAAACCAAATGGCATAATTCCCATAAAAGAAGCTGAAAGAGCTCAGTTCTTCTTTCTGTATCACTGAAATCATCAGAGACTTAACTAACTCCCAGAGAAACAATGTGCAGTCACTGTTCACATTCCATTTTTGCTTGTAAATCTCTGCTAAATATTCACATTTACATATTGTTATCTATGTGGCTTTCTCACCTACTCAAATGATTTAAGTCAACATGTAAGTTGGGTGATAGAAAATAGCCTCACATCAAGAGGAATAAAACTTTTGAAATAATTTTATACAACCAGAATATCAACCATTAAAATGGGGTTGCATGTAATTATATCTTTTTGATGATTCACTGTGATTTTGCTTCATTTATGGGTTGAACTCAGAAATATCTGGAGTTGGAAGACCAATTAATGAAATTGGTGTAACGCAGAAGAAGGGAGAAGTGGTTTTATAAATAGCCTTTGAGAACTTGTATTTCATAAATGTGCTGCCATCTCCTTCCTTGGGCAGTATGTGGGAGACTGAGGCTGTGAAAACAAATCAAGCTGGTTGTGGTTGGATATATGCTGATCAGAGTAGAAGACAGAAATTCAAAACAATTACCAAAACTCTGTGGATATAAATACATACAAAAGTACAGAGACAAATGGTTACAAAAGGAACATCTTAACCAAGCTTACTGTGACATTAGGAAAAAACAAGTTTATATACCTAAGTCAGAATTGAATAAACAACATCACTATCCAGCTCAAAACTTCAAAGCATTCTCACTGAGTAAAGGTTGCTTTAGCTCAAGGGTAAAATCTGCACCTTTACAATAAAGATAATGGCTCCTCTTTTAACACTCCCTCTTAGACAATCATAAAGGAGCTTTCCGAAAGTACACTGATTTCCTTGGAGAATGCAACAGGTTTCTTGGAAGTCAAACTTTCTATACTCTCACCTCCTCCTCCTCCTCCTACTAAGTATACAAACATGATGAGGCTTAGACAGATACCACAGCTGAATGGAAGCAGGGACCAGAAGTGGAACCAATCAAGACTGTCAGGTCTCTCCATCAGTTACTTGACAAGATGACATTTAGGTTTTCATTTTTGAACCTTTAATGGAGAAAGATACATTCTATGTATGGCTCATATTAAAACTCTACATTTTCTGAGTCACGATACCCAGCTCCAATCAACCCCTCCTGACAATTTTGATTACCATACAGATGAAACTGGAAAATAATACTCTTGAGACAGTATTATGTATGTAACATGTTTTCTGTTTCTTGTGACAAAAGAAGTATTCTACAGCCATTTTTGCATACAAAATTTTGTGATCTTGGTTATAGACAAAATGCTGAGAAAATGGCAATAACCTTACCTAGTTTGCAAATTATAGACTTCATGACACCCTCCAACATTCTCTGTGTGGTGCATGTAATCTTATGGCCATATGTTCCTGATGGCACAGCTACAAATGAAGATCTGTCTAGCTTTGCATTAGGGTGAATATGAATTAAAATAAGGCAATATATCCCCCATATCAGATAGTGTTAAGACTGTGACAAGCACACCCAGTTGTGTGTCTATTCCTCAAAGACCTTTTACTTCTGTTCCTTTCTTCTGTTACCTGCTACATTGAGTCTTTCTTGTTCTTCAAGGATTAGCTCAATATTTACCAATTTTCTAAGCTTTCAGGACCTTGATTTTCACTTTCCTACATTTTCTATGTGTCAAACATACATGAGATTGCTGTATCTAAATAGAAATAAGAATGGACATTACCCATTTTTCACACCATGGCACAGACAGGAAATAAAAATATTTGAACACTGAAAGTCACAATACAGGAAATTAACGAGGTGGGTCTACATGATGGTAGCCATCCTGAAAATGTTGGCCACCCTCAGCAGCTATTCAGCTGCCTCATAATTAACAGAGGATTGATAAACCAGAATATATCTGGTTGATTCACCACTTCTCAATGCCCAATCTCATTGCTTTGGAAATTCTCTAAAGAGAAAAAACTCACTGGAATCTCCTTGATGATTTTATTGAGCTTTGGAATCTGTGCCCAAGCCTTACTCTTCTTGTACTAGAGTATACAGCCATATGTCATCACATTAGTTCTTAAACCATTGAGGAGTATCTGTAGCTTATGGTTAAAAGAGTATACAGCCGTATGTTGTCACATTATTTCTTAAACCATTGAGGAGTATCTTTAACTTATGGTCAGAAGAGGAAACTGAGGTTTAAAAATGTGCCAAGTGTTTTTAAGGGACTCTGCACTAGGGCTCAGTAGGTTCAACCTCGAGGTCACATGATACAGAAAACACAGACACACACACTGCCCTTGTCAAGAGACTGCTGTCACCAAATTCAAAGCAATTATGCTAAACATACTGAATGTTAAGTTAGGTAGAAAATAAGAATTTACCAACATAAGACTTTCAAGTGAAACATATATTGCCAAACCAATGTGAATAATCTTTTTAGCCCCTCATTATACTCTATGGTGCACACCTTTTATCCCAGCACTTGGGAGGCACAGGCAGGTGGTTTGAGGCCAGTTTGACCTAGAGTGACAGCCAGGGATACATAGAGAAATCTGTCTTGAAAAAACCAAACCAAACCAAACCAAAACACAACAAAATAAAAACAAAAATTGTTGAAACCTTCCAGTGAAGTAATTCATTCATGGCTGAGTCATGGTGTAGTATAGTTATCCATAAACTGCTGTACAAGTGATGAAAACTAAATTTAGGAACAATGCTTTGGACTGTACAATCCTAGAACTGAATTGTACATCAAATAAGAAATTGTCTATGAGGATCAAAGTACAAAACAGTACATAAAATAGGCCTAACTTGAGGAAGTCAAAGGATAGTGGAGCAGAATATCTAGTCCAGGTAAAGAGGGCCCTAACTAGATCTCCTCTGAAGACTGATGGCAGGTAGTTAACTGACTGCAAGAGGTAGGTGGCAATAGCTGAGCAGTAGCAACACCAAAGGATCTCACTTTCTTTCTCTCTCTCTCTCTCTCTCTCTCTCTCTCTCTCTCTCTCTCTCTC